>MU226076.1:887377-906655 GCA_018584345.1 Thuja plicata
GGTGCTTGTGTGCTAAGTAGGTCTCCTTGCCTTGTAATTATTACCAATATATATGAGGGAAATTGTCATTAGTATGATGTCTCATTAATGTCATTTGGTCATCTTGGAGATGACTAAAATCCACACGGGTTAAATCTTACCAAAAAAAGCTAATTAAAATCTGCTTGTGAAATCCTCTACCTACTTAACATAAATACATGAATGAGTTGTTATTGGTTAATACCACATTGGTGTGTGAGGCAAAGGTGAATCATAAGGCATTCAATGATCCAAAAGATGTGTCAACGGGGAAAGAGGCTACTGGTAAAAAACCCAAAGTGCAATATTGATAGGAAATTTAGTCATTTGATGGTGTTCTAAGTTGTTTCTCATTGTATGCAAAGATTATATCATATGTGCAGTTTCTCAGTCCTTTTTTTGACTGTTCCTGGTAGTTCTGTGTACAAACAACAAGTTGGTTTGAAGTTCCAATAGTTAATTTATTTGCTATTCCTCCTCCCTACTAACAAATGATCAAATGGTCAATGGGTAATGTAGTGAAATGTTTGACTGAGTGCCTCATAGTATCCAAGATCGACATTCATTGCAAACAAATAATAGGTGAGTCAAAATCCAAATCAACATCTCTGCAAATGCTAGGTTTGTCACAATTCATTTGCTAGGTTTGTCATGCAAAATCCATATGCAATTTAATCATCTCATACGAAACAAAGAAACCCTAATTGGGTTACTTGAATTGAAAACTAACAGCACTTCGTAACCCATATTGTTGCAAATTGACAAATAGTTTAATGCTAGATAAACACAATACAAATAGAATGAGAACACATGTAAGTCTATAAACTGTTCATCGATACCAACCTAATTTTGTGTAAGTCTGAAACAAATCTGCCTTCTATTTGATCACGCACAGATGGTGTTGGTTCAATCACTTCAACGCATATGTACTCTGTGCCTTCTATTCATGCCCTCCTTCAACTCTTCTTCGCTGCATAATCACAATGAATTGAAATGAAACCTTTTTTTTTAAGTTATATCGATTCGTGTTTGTCGCAATTATGACAAAATGTCTTGGTTGTCATAATTCCAACGAACACGGGAATGGATTAAAAAAAAATCAATTTTTTCCTTCCATATTCTGACCAAGCAAAACAAATGTTATGTATGGTGGGAAATTTAGGTCAAAATTTAGGGTCAAATGTACTAGTGAAGAGCATGCAAATTTGATATTTTTCTCTTTTAAGAACTCAATGAATTGTATCTTTTCCTCTTCTAATAAGGATTGTGCCAAGTGAACATATTGAGGAACTTTTGTTGTTCCCAAGTTAACTGGTTGTGTCGGTTCTATCAAAACTGGAGATCTTTCTTGAAATTTCTCAAGGAGGATATCAAGAATCTCATCTTTTGGCTCCTCTGAGAGGTTTTCACAATCAGATACGTGTTTTATTTTTACTTTTTTAGAATATGATACTGCCAAAAAGTAGTTTTCACCATTAGTTCTTTTCTTCTTTTTAATTTTCAATTTGTGACTAAGAAACTTGATATCCTCCTCTGTCACGTTCACACTCCTTGCATTGGTGGAAGAAGGATAAGGTTCACAAGCATTTAGATAACAGGCCAAAGTATAGTCATTAGGAAAGTTCATGATAGGAGTAGGGTATGAATTAGTCCAATCAATTAAGTCAGGGTTTATCAATTTTAATGATTCAGAGTTTGGTAATTACAGCATCGCGTCAGCGTCAAAACTATTAACTAAAATGACATGTTCTGTTAAGTCAACTTCTACAGCGTTTAGATCATCAAGATTTGAATCGTCATTAATAGGTTCATTGTTAGTAATATGCGGACCTAACTCTAGCGACTCATCAATTGAGATTTCTTCTTCTTCTCTCATTAAATTGGAATTCATAGCTTGTATCCTTTGAATGTCCTCTAGACCTATTAAAACACCAGTATCTCCATCAAAAATCCTAGGTAGTGGTATCTTATATGATTCTAGAACAACAGAAGTGTTAGGAATCTCGCCTCTCTCAAATAGAGATGAAAATTTGTGAATCACATCTATCTCAATGTCCATGGTAGCATCAGATAGGTTATCTCATTCATAATCATGTGAGTCTATTATTTCATCATCAGATCTGTTTAGAAACTCAGTAATAGTTATCTGATCTACCCTATTATCCACTTGTAGATCAAAGTGAGGTAAATATAGGACATGTGAAATTGTGACCAACTTCCCCCAGTTAGGATGTATATCTTGTTGTTTGGGTATTTCTTCAAGAGTTTCTTCTATCAGTGGGACTTCTGGAGAGTTTTTCGTTGTTCCCTCTACTTCTTGGACAGTAGCTTGTGGCAATAAAGGAACATGAGTCTCTTGTTGTGTTACAAAAGTAGGTACATATCTTTCTCCTTGATATTCGGGATACCATGTACCAATATGTAATAATCTCGCATATGTCCATGGTTCTAATGTTGTTTCTTCTTCTTCTTCATCATTTCCTTCATCAAAGATTGGACCATCTCTTGAAGTAGGGTTTTCAGAATTGTTATTGAAACCTAAACCTATTTTGTCTTTGGTGTTTCTGAATTCCATGTGTATAGGTTCAACAAGTCATTTTCCTTTATCTCCTAAAGGTCCCTTCCCTTTATATCCCATCTTTTTGTGAATTCATATCCTTTTCATACTTTTCTAGGGATATCTCCACATGTTTTACCTCATTTTCTTTTGGTTCCCCTTTGTAGAGCCAAGCCAAGACTGATTTATCCTCTTTTTCATCCTCTTGTGAAGTAGAGGCTCTAACCATACCCGTTGCTTTATGAATGTCTTTTTCTTTTGATGCTATAGGTGTGAAAGATGATGAAGGTTTCACATAAGATCTTGGAGACACAGGAAGTTCTCTCAATGATGGTGTCATGTCTGGCTTGTATTCTCCCATACTTGTTTCTTCAAGTTGTAGTGTCTTTCCAAAGATTCTCATCACCATGTCTTTATATGTTTCAGGTATAGATTATTTTGGGACTTCCTTGGTATGAGGAACCATACTATCTGCTTTGACAATATTGTTGCAAGTATAGCTTGTATATGCAAGAATTGTTACTTCCACCCCATTATGTGGGAATTTGATGCATTGGTGGTAAGTAGATGGCACCTCTTGCATTTCATGTATCCAAGGTCTCCCTAGTAAAATGTTATAGGCCAATGGTAGATCAAGAACTTGACAGATCACATTTTGTTCAATTGGTCCTATTCTGATTGGTAGGAAAATGAGTCCTTTGGACGATCTTTCTTCTTTATCATAAGCTTTGATAGTTATCTTACTCCTTGAGTCAATGGTTTGTTCTGAAAGTCCCAACTTCTTTATTATATTGAGAGTGCATATGTTCAACCCTGCACCTCCATCTATCAATACGCATCTGACATAGGATTTGTGAATCAAGACTTCAATGTGTAGGGGTTGGTTATGTGGATGAGTTAATGATTTGTCATCTTCTTCCAAAAAAGATAGGTAATGTGGAGCTGAGATATGATTAACCATTGCCTGGAACTTGTCTAAATCTATGTCTTTTGGTACATTTTTAGAATGTAGGGATTTTTCAAGAACTTCCCTATGCATTGAAGAGATCTTTAGTAGCTCAAAGATAGAAATTTGAGTTGAGGTTCTTTGTAGTTGATCTACCAAATTATAGTTTGCAAATGGGATTGTAACTGTTTGTCTTACTGCTGCTCATTTCAGAATTGTGACAACAGGTACTTTGGAAGATGTCGCTTGTTTGGACGAGGATTGTGTTCCTTTGATCGTGACTTGTGCTTGGCTTCGAGTCACCGTGTTTGATTGTATTGACGTGTCTTTGTCACCTTTAATAGTGATCACATTGATTGATTCACATTTAATAGCCAACATGTTGATCACATCGTCATTATTGGAGTAGGTGTAATTTATTTCATTTCCTTTTCCTTTAGAAGCTTCCCCTTTTTCATAGTTAGGGAACGGTTTGTTAAATGTCGTATGATCTTCGTTAGTGAAATGTCCTTCCCCTTTGATTTTACCTCCTTCAATAATGTCTTGTATAACGTGTTTAAGCTCAACATAATTATTAGTCTTATGTCCCTTTTTTTAATGAAAGACACAATAAGAATTGGCATCCCACCATCTTGGTTTAACTTCTGGTTCCCAAGGTTTTGAATCGGGAATCGTGAGGACTTTATTATCCAAGAGTGTCTTCAAAACTGTCTCAAGAGGTTCTCCCAATGGAGTGAATGTTCTTTGAGGTCTAGTCCATGGTTTTCTCTTGTTATTCTCATTGTTTGCTCTTGGTATTGTGGTTGTTACCTTAGCTTTTTTGTTCTCTTGTAAGTTATTTGTTAGATTGAACACCGTTGGTTTAGGATTAGCATTAGATGCATCTACCACTCCATCATTAACAACGTTCTTGTTTTGTTTCCACCACTTAGGCTTTTTGTTGTAGTTGGTAGATTTGTTATCACTTTGGAGTGTGATTTCTTTTTTCTTAACCATGACATCTTCAGAACGGATGGCATTCTTGATCATCCTATCAAAACTTGGTGAATCTTGCATTTGCAATGCATAGTTCATTTCGGGTACCAACTTGTTAATAAAGATTTCCATCTTTTCTTATTCGGGTATTTCTCTTGAGTTCCTAGCAAAGATTTTCCTCCACCTTTGTAAAAAGTGTGTAAAGGATTCACCGGTTCGTTGCTTTGTGTTACATAGGTCGATCACAGTTACGTTATGTTGTATATTATAGGAGTAATGTTGGACAAAACGTTGATTTAACTCCTCAAAATACTTCACACTTGGTGTGAGTTTAGAGAATCACTCCATAGCATTTTTGCCTAAAATTCCTAGAAATAGCCTCATTAGGTATGTAGGTTCATGCATGTACTCAATGCTTAGAGAAAAACAATCTCTCACATGGTCATGTGGATCAGTTTCTCCCATGTACTTGTCATATTTTAGCCTTTCCATGTTTGGAGGAAATGGAACCATGTTGATACTATTATCAAAAGGAAATGGACATATGTGGTCCAAAGAGTATTTTTTTAATGGTTTGAACTTTTCTTGCTTGAGTGTTGCAAGTCCGGCTTGCATCAAGGTCAATTGTTTGGTGAGAATAGAAATAGGTTTTGGTACCTCTTTCTCTTTTAGTCTTCCAACATCATAATCTTTAGGGAGTTTGACTCCAAGAGATGCTAGATGTAGGAAGTAATTCTCTTTGTCTTCACCAATGATTCTTTCCAATGTCATTTGGAATTTTCTACTTTTTCTAAGCTTGTTGTACTCTTCCTCGGGTAAGCCTTTGTCACTATCCGAGTCAAACAAAGGATGGTCGATATGTAGTTCTTCTTCACTACTGTTGTCTTGATCTTTTTGGTTTTGTCCATTGTTATATTCCTCAAAAGCTCTACTCCATTCTTGATGAGGAGCGCCCATTGCAGTTAAGTCTTGATTGAATAGGGGATTACAAGATGTCTCTCCTTGATGATATTGTAGTAATATAGGAGGTACTTCTCATTCGTCAACAAGACACTTGTTGCATCTTGTGTTAACCATGAAAGATGGATCTCAAATTTGTCAAAGTTTTCTAATAGTGTCAAATAGAGTCTCAAATTGTCCAAGTAAGTGTGTCCAAGTAGAAGGTTGTTTGTGTTTGGTGAAAGTGAATGACTTCAGCGTTGGAGGGTTAAAATGCCCTGATAGTGAGCTAAGAATCAAGAGTTTTTAATAAATGAGAAGACCACACATTTTGAGACCAATTATGAGAGTCTGAAAGGACATGCAAGGTAGACTCCTAAGAAAGATGTGAAACAACAACATGTGGACCAGAAAGATCAATAGGACTAGACTGAAGAGCCAAAAGGGTATCCAAAAGTACTAAATTTCTTTGAGAAATACTTGTGTAAGGTCCCACTGTCCTAGGTGTGACTCCCTAAATGTGAGGTTTGATATGCCAGATGCGAGATTTGATTCCCTGGATGCGAAAAAGTGTCCTGCATGCAAGCCAGGAATGACCATAAGTGATGAAATACCCTAGATGCGAGAAAGTAAAACCAAATGCGAGCTAAGATAGACCAAAAAAGAGCCTCTAATGTTTCTGATATTTTCGTCAAATTTGTCTTGAAATGCATGAAATTTGTTTGATAGCAGAGGTTTTCTGAGACTTTCCAGTGAGTTGCAAACAACATGTATGTCAGGGAATAAAAATTATTTCTTGTTTTTGGAGTTATCTTTTTAGTGAGTCTTTTGGACACATCAAGCAATGTCCTTTTATTAAGGGTCATCAAACACTTTCCCTATTCCCTAGAGTCTAAGCATAGAATGAAAATCTTTTCTTGTAGACTCAGGTACACACTCACATGCTAATCAGAATATGGCCATCACCAAGCATGCAATGGCTCCAGTCATGATGTCGTATTAGCCGACTCCAAACACAAGTGAGGGCACAAAATGACTAGTATCTCGGGGTAATTACTATTTGCCTTGCACAAAGATATCACCCTTTCGGAGATAAACCACAAGTTAGTAGTTACTTTCCTCCTTTTTGAGAAAAAAGGCTTTGACAGCAACCCACAATGAATAGTTAGGTTGTTTAAAGGACAAAAACAAACAAGGTCACAAGATTAGTGGTTTGACAATTCAATTTCAAAATCAAATAACCAGATGTGATTGTCTTTCCTAGATGCGAGCCTAGATATCTTGTATGCGAGGTCCTTTCCTAAACGCAATGCTTTGCACAAAAGGCGATACAGAATCTTACCAAATACAATCCTTTACCAGATGCGATATAGAAATAACCAGAAGCGAGTTTAGAAACCCGGGTATGTGATCTAATTTCTCGTATGTGAGGCTCTTTCCTGAATGCAAGCCTTGATCAACTAAAGGCGACTCTGAACCTAAAAATAGAGAACCAAAATCAATCAAAAATGATTAGAGAATGAGGTAAAATCTGAGGATTTGCCCCATGGTGGGCGCCATAAATGTGTGTGTATTTTGTAGATCTGCTAGCTGCAACACAACACTTCAATATGTCATTGCATTAGTGAAATAACATGAAATATCAAAGGAAAAGCACATATATATCACCAAATCGACATATTGCTCCCTATCTAAGAAGAGTATGAAATATGCTATAATTGCCCTCAGATTATGCATAAATCAGTGACAACGTCGTGCTTAGAATGGAATATTTAATCTAAATGCAAGATAAAATAATCTATCAAAGTTCATTTTAGAGCTCCAATTGAAAGATTATAACAATGTTAAATGTTAGAGCTAAAATGCAATGGAAATCTCTAGAATATGAGCAGCATAAGTTTGCAAATGATTTCTAGAATTAGGGGCCCATCGAGCTCAAGATTCATTCCATTTATCGAATAATTTGAGGAATGAGAGGTTAGGATTGAAAGTTGAAGAGAGGTGGAGATTGAATCTTTGGTGATCCATGTGAGGTGATCCAAGTGATTTAACTCCCATTGGCTAGGGAATTGACTTTCCCTTTTGCAAGTGAGGAGTTGTAATTAGAATTTATTTAATTCCTTTTTATTAATTACTTTAGCCATGTATTTGATTATTTTGATTTAATTGATTTGATTTGTTTTAATTGGCTAAAGCAATTAATTTAATTTAGTGATAAGATCACTTAGGAGATTAAATTTGATTTAAATGAATTATGCTAATTAATTGAAGAATTGTCATGACATAATTAGGGGTATGATCACACTTAGGGAAAATAGGGTCTATGGTCAGAGTAGACCAAATTAGGATAGTTACAATAGCACGCGTTGTTGGGATTGTTGCAATATTTTCTTCTAATCCTAAGGAAACACATATGTCTGCAGTAAAAATAATTTTGAGATATATGAAAGGCACAGAAGGATTTGGTTTATTGTACAAGAAAGGAGGTACTTTTGATCTGCAAGTATACACTGATGCAGATTGGGCTGGAAACATTGATGACATGAAAAGTACTAGTGGTGGCGCATTCTTTCTAGGTGAAAGATTGGTCACATAGCTAAGCAAGAAGCAAAGTTGCATTTCATAGTCTACTGTCGAGGCAGAATATGTTTCTTCTGCTATAAATTGTGCAAATATAGAATGGATTAAATAATTACTTGAAGGTATGCAAGAAGAGATCAAAGATCCGGTCACTATTTTTCGTGATAATACAAGTGCTATTAATATATCAAAGAACCTGATTATGCATTCAAAGACCAAGCACATTTCTATCAAGTATCACTACTTGAGAGAGAACAATTTCAAGAGAAGAATGTGAGATTGGAATATGTCAATTCAAAGGAGAAATTGGTCGATATCTTTACAAAGCCACTACCTAAAGATGTTTTTGAGTATCTCAGAGGTAAATTAAGGGTTCTTACCCTATCCAATATTCACTAAGAAGCATGTGGCATGATGCATCAATTCTATATTTCATTAGAATATCTATTATTCAATTGATGTTAGTGTGACACACTTTAGGAGTTTCCTGAAGTTGTGAGATTTTTGTATGTAATGTTTTATGAGTACACATTAGGTATAATCCACTACTGGAACAAGTTTTCAGGACTATATGACTTCTTGGCATTTTTGTCAAAGAGGGAGAGAATGAATTGATGACATTTATCCTTAAGAGAGATATTGATGACAGAGGGAGACAATGAATTACTACTATTCACTTGTGAAGGAGAATCAAAATGTATGTTGCACAAATCAGAAGATTTATCCAAGAGGGAGATTCAGATTGAGAGATCAGAGATCAAAGTGGAAATAGAAATATCAACTCAGAGGGAGTCCAGTTATGTTTTTGAGTATTGCCATCATCAATTGCTATAACATTATTATAGTGGTTTCCACCAATGCCAAAGAGGTAGATTTTTAATCAACTGATGAAGATGATGAATACTGAGTATCATGATTGTAGAAATGGTTAGATCGGTTATATTTTTATCATTGATGTCAACCAATTGATTATTGATTTTTATCATGTTACCATATCTTAAGAGGGGAATTTAAATGGGTGAATAATACAGATCAGACAATGATGAAGTAATGTTGATATAGTTGTTTTCTACTATATATTTGATGTTATCAAGTTGTTACAATTGATTGACTAATTCAGAAATTGCAAAGAGTTAAGTTACGACTAAAAGAGTTACTTTACCGAGCTGGAAAGAGTTAGGTGATATAGAGCTATGTTATTCAGTCATAGTTACCAAACACCAAGAGAAAGATAAGCACCGAGCATCGAAGATGAGTTAGACACCAAGTAGTAAATGAAGATAGTTACCGAGTTGCAAAGCAAGTTTACCAAGTATAGGATATTGATTGTAAATGATGATAAGATCAAATTTAATTCGAAGCGATGATGAGATGGATGAGGATAAGAATTAAATGAAGTTTGTTAGAAGATCTACAAACCTGAAAACTCAATGAGAATATCTAAGGTGGAGATCAAGCAGTTAAACCTGATTATGTGAGTTCCAAGAAAAGTTCAAGTTCTGAGGTAAAAGTGAAGTGGTTTACCGAGTTGAGATTTATGAAGAATATGATTGAATGACAAGCAAAAATGATGGAAAATATAATTAAGGATATTAAGAGGAAAAATTATTTCTATATAAAGAATGAGAACAAATAGAGAGAAAGAGAGATGATGGTGAGTTTAACAAAGAAGAAGAAGAAGCTGAAGAACAACATTTACCGAGCAGAATAGAGAAACAGAGATTGAAGAATCTACAGTCTGAGAAAGAGATAAATGGATTATGTGATGTCAGTATTCAATTGAGCATAAAGGATATGACACAAGAAAAGGTAGTTTCTATATTTACATATCAAAGTTTATATTGTTGCTTATTAACATTTGTAACAAATAAATCTCTTAACTGGGTGGATTTAACCATCCTATTTGTAAATCCTAGAATTAGGTGACATTCCAAAAGAGTGTTTAAAGACCTCTAAAAAGGCCACCCCTAACAGGGTGAAGATCTTAACAGATCTAAGGTAAATCCCTTAACAAGGTCACATTTAGCAAATATGTTTGTAATCTTTAACAAGATAAGTTCTTAATCGAGTGTACTTCAGAAGGGTACATTTTCTTGTGGGTCACAATTCTCGTAGAGGTTTTTCCCAAATTGGGTTTCCTCATTAAATTGGTGTCAAGTGAGTTAAATTTGATGTTAATGATTTTGAATGATTGATTTACATATTTGAGATGTATGTTTGTTTAAGTTATTAAGTTGTTTGGTGATTCGGTTATTACTGTATTCAGTTCTACCGAGTGAATTAGTGAGTTAAGTTTTGAGCATTAAGATTTGATTTTATGTAATTCACCCCCCCTCTCAGTGGACCAGCAACCTCTTTTAGGCATAGAAAGAATCTATTAAATCTCTAGGGTGCAAACCAAAAGCAAAGTATTGTGAAAATTTAGAAAATGGTATAATTATGCAGGAGTGAAACGCAAACTACTACACATAGAAAATGATCAAGAGAAGAATCTCTTCATGAATTGTCCATGTCCTGGCAATTCCATATTTCCCCATCCATATTTTGTATAAAATATGAATCTGCTCCATTTTTCCCTGTGATGAAAAAGGATCAATCCACAGAGATTCAAACTTACCATGCTTCCCTTTGTCCTAAGCTCTAGACTTCCACATGAGAACCAATTCGCCTTCTTATAATTTCCTATCTTTGGATCTTTTATTATACAGATACTTTACTAGTTGTTGCATTTTAACATTATTCTTTTGTACCTCACTCCTCAAATCGTCCAATTCTGCAAGTTGTTCCAATCTTTCCTCCACGGGTTCAGGTATATCTAAGCCTTAGTCAATCATAAATCTGTGTATTTGCAAAAGGTTATTTATAGGCATATTTCCTTGGGTGCCATAAACTATCTCAAATCAAGATTTTCCAGTAGATTTCTTAATGGTGATCCTATCTAACCAAAGTTTTAACTTTAATTTTGAATCTAAATTTCTTGTTGTTATCTAGTATTTTCTTTATTATCTTCATACGTTAATTTTTGTTGGACTCTTCATGTCCAATTACCTGAGGATAATAAGGTGAGGCATATGAAATTTCTATACCATAATTGTCACAAAATGAAGTAAATTCATTAGAGAGAAAACACATCCCATAGTCAGTGATGACTCTGGTAGGTACTCCAAACCTTATTTTTAATTTGATCCATCATAAAATTTATTACCACTTTGCTAGTAGCCTATTTGGTTTCGATTGCTTCTACCCATTTAGTAAAGTAGTTTCTCACTACCAAGATAAATCGGTGTCCTCTACTTAAGTTATCTGGTATCTCTCCTATAAAATATAGCCGCCATAGATGAAAAGGTTCTTCAACATGCATAGGCCTCAAGGGGAAGGCTCCCTGGTACTTAAGTTTTCCTAAAAACTTATGGCAAGCATCACATCTTACGAATTTGTATTCATCATTGAAGACACTTAGCCAATAGTATCCATCGCTCATTATTTTATGACCAGTGGTTTTGGAAGATAAATGTCCTCCACACTCCTGCATGCGTGTCCTTTAATATTTTTTCCAACCTTCATATAGGCATAGTAATAGCATTCCATCCTTGTTCCTCCAATATAGGTCACCATTCATCAGTATATACTTGGATGCTTGGAGTTTGAGGGTCATTTTTTGGCTATCAGTCAAATTATTTGGGTAACTCATGTGTCTCAAGTAATGAACTATATTTGTATACCATGGTGTTCTCTCAATATGCAAACTATCTCTTTATATTCAATATTTTTCACTTGAGTTGCTTCTAAATTATATTTTTCCATCAACATAGCTAGCCCTTGTCTTCTGATAAGCTTGGTGATTTGAGTATCTATATTTAATTCTTGGGCCTGATTTATCCATCTACATCTTCTACCTGTCACTTATATCTCTTATATTTTCCTAAATATAACTTTCACTATTGTATTTGGGACATAAGCTACAATCTCTAGTGCTCCCACCAAATATGGTTTAAATTATTTTGCTGCCTTAACTGAGGAATAAGATTGTTTCTGATTGATGTCATATTTCAATTCAACTCCTTAGAGCGATTTTCTAAACAAATTTATAGGTTTCTCATGTCCTTCATTCTTATGTAGCATGACTACAACAATAGTATGAAAAGAGGTAAAGGAGAAAATCTAAAGTGGTTTTGTGAAGTCTGACAACTTTAATACTGGTGCTTCCTTGATGGCTCTCTTGATTTCTATAAAAGTGTCTAAAGCCTTAGTTTTGGTTAGGAGAAAAGAAATTTTTAGAGGACCCGAAACCTTTACAAAAAAGATCTATAGATGTTCAATAAAGTCCACATAGAAACAACAAGGAGACATAGAAAAAGGACTATAAAACAGAAGTTGGCAGCCTATACAAAAAGCCAGCAAACTTAACACCAGCAAACTGACAACGAACAAACATAACATAGCAGAGAAAAAGAAAAGGAACGGAACAACAAAGTAGAAGGCTAGAAATTCTTGAGCAGCTCAGTCACTTCAATCACCATGAGGTCGATGTCAACCACTGTTGATTTCAGCTCCTCAAGATCTTTATCATTCTTGGCACATTTTTATTTGTGCTCGATCTTGTCCTTTTCCTTGGCCCTAGAGTGTTATCCACGCCATCCTTATCAGCATCAATTTCCTTATTGGTCTTCTCCTACTCCATCTTGCCAACAAGAATTTTGACATGCTCCGCAGAAACTTTCAGAATTTTGTAGCTCTGTTCTCCCATCTCCTTTAGGTTGCCCTCCATTTTTTCCACCTTAGTCTCTATGGCCACCATTTTCTGATCCATGTCGATATCCTTCCTGTGGAGTTCCAGCTGGGTAGTCTAGTTCTCAATGATCTGGAATCTGGACTCTTAGGAGTCCTTCATGTCTTTCGCACATGAAATGTATTGATTTATCTCCTCCATACACTTAGGGAAGGAATTATCTTCTCCCGTACCCATAGCCTCAAAAATTTGTAGGCAAATAAGAAGGTCCCTCACAACCTTCTTCAGTTGCATATTATCATCAATGATACATTCAATAGTCTTGTTGAAAGTCCTCACACCCTCCATACCAATTGGAACTGTAAGATTGTCCTGGATAGCATTGTCTTGGGTGACATTATCCTTCATCAAACCCTCTTGGAATTTCCCACTACCCTCATCTTGATCCTTAGGTTTCTCACCAGTCATGTCCTCCTCCCCAGAATCTTTCACATTTTCCCCCTTAGCCACAATTTTTTCCTCAATGGTTTTAATCTTAGCAGTGTGAGACTTCCTTTTCAATTGAGTATTCATCTCCTCCTCTTCTGACTTGATGTAGTCATCCTCCTCCCATTAGAAGAGGAATCCATAAAAATGTGGGTATTTTTCCTTCTCATCTTGGAGCCTTTCTTACAAGAGGCCTTAGCCGTTTTCTTTAGAGTAATTTTGTGTTTTCCTTTGATATCTTCAGAAGAGGAATCTGTGTCTGACATCGAATCACTCTCCGTACCCTTCCCCACAGATAAATCTTCATATGTATCATACTCCTCTGAAACATAGTTCTAAGATAGGGGATGATCAACCTGCTTGGCCTTGAGGTGTTCTTAATTGAGCACCATCAAACCCTGATGCATGCAATGATCGCCTTGAGGGTTTTCCTTATGTTCTTTCATGGTAGCATTCATGGAACAAAGTAAATAATATGGCGGAGAAATTTTATCCCCGTGGCAGAAATGGTTAAGAAGAACAAAATGATAACCATAAGCCTTAGTATACCTACCATCCAGGGTAACATAATTCATAATTACATAAAGAAATTTAAGCCAAGGAATCACAATTTTTTTGGGAGAGTAATAGGTGTTAGAAGACTTTACCAGTTTCTTCTTCTCCTTGTCAGTCTCAGGAAAATGTTTGACAACTCCCTCCGTTAGTTTACGATCCCTGTAGAACTTACTTCCATCACATGCTAGACCAGTCATTTTTGAGATAGGGTTTCATCAACCTTAATAGTTTGGTTCCCCATTATCAAAATACCCTTAGTTTGACAATATTCTGGTTACCCATCATCTAAAGTGTTATTTGTCTAATCCAACTTAGCTCCTTTTGTAACATTTTGGATATTGGTTTATTTATCTCTACAAAGTTTGATATGAACCTTCTAACAATATTAATTTGTCCAAAGAAATATTGAATTTCTTTTACTGTTTTAGGGATAGAAATCTTGTCAATGGCTACAACTCTTTCAGGATCAATTCTAACTCTTTTAGACACTATATGTCCTAATAATTTATCTTCTATGACTGCAAAGTGATATTTCTTTGCATTCAAAGAAATTCCATACTTAAGTGCCTTTAATTATATCTTTTCCAGATGAGCACCATGGTATTCTTCTTTCTTAGATTATGTTGTAAGGTCATCCTAATAACCACCATAATGACATCTATCAACTCTGCAAAATCTACATCCATAGCTCGTTAAAAATTTGCTCCAACATTCGTCAAACCAAATAGCATTCTAACATAGACATATATTCCCCTAGGTGTGGTAAATTTTGTCTTATATTGTTCTTATTCCTTAACTTTTGATGAACTATAACTGATTGAATGTTTGAAGATGATAAGTTGATGATCACCGAGCTACAGAAAGTAAATGCAAAACATTAAATCAGTTAATGTATTGTATTTCATTGATGTCAATTTGATATAATCTGATTGGTCATATACATATTTTCATATACTTCAAGAAACCAAAGAGATAAATTTTATGTTATCAGCAAACATAAAAATCTAGTGTACACTGAGTGACAGTAAACATTGACAGACAGTGCACACCAACATATAGATAACCCTGAGTAGTCATAGTGTATACCGAGCACCGCAACACCGAGCATAACTGAAGTAGTCACCGAGCAGAACTGAAGTTGATACCCAAGGACAACTGGAGTCAATGACCAATAAAACTAAGAGTTGAAGACCGAAATTAACTGGAGTTAGAAAATGAAAAAACACTTAGCTAGTAGGAGCTATATTTAGATTTAACTGATTGATTACTTTATTTTCATCAACTAGTTGAAATAAAGATTTAAATCTAGTTTTATTCATAGTTTTCAAAAGAGAAATCTATGGAATAAAACTAAAGCAAAGCTTTAAAGATTAAAGAAACGCATGGCGAGATTTGCGGATCAAGAAGCTATCTACGTCAAGAACAAGAAAGTCAAGGAGATTGAACGGTGAAATCATGTCTATATAAAGAGACAAGTGATTCATTATGAAGAGAGGAATGTTGAATAGAATTCTAGTGAAGATAAAAGTATTCATGCAGATCTGATCATACAGACTAAAGAACAAAGCCAAGAATTCTACAGACACCAAGCAACAGAGAAGCAAGAACATTCACCGAGCAGAAAGAAGAAAGAAGGGGAGAAAAGGAATTGAAGAGAACATTGATTAGAGAGGTTTTATGGACTAACAATAGATTTGAAAATCTACAAGTTAAAGTTGTATTATTGAACAAATCATTTACTGTTTTAGTTTAACCATTGATTCAGAAAATCTCTTAAGCGAGTGGGATTTAACCATCCTTATTGTATTGAGATACTCAAGAGTATCAAAGGTTTTCATGTTGACAGCATAGTGAATGCTAGGTCAAATGATAAATTGTTAGTTTTAAATCCTCTAACAAGATCTCACTTAACAGTGTGTTTTTAACCTTTAACATGGTTGGCTCTTCACCGAGCTCACTTCAGAAGAGTGAAAATTTTGGGTTACCGGTCCCAAGTGGTTTTTCCCTTAACAAGGTTTCCACGTTAAAAATCCATGTGTCAAATGTGTATATGGTTCATTGCTTTGATATTTTTCTTCACACATTACTAAAATAGGATTGGTCGGTAAACACTAAGTCTATTCATTGTTATTCAATAAAGGGTAAGAAGATATAAATAGTATATTCACCGAGCAGTATATATTGCTTAGAATTACATAAGGCATACATCTTGAAGGACTGAAAGATAAGTAGAGGTATTATATTTCAGATATTTAATCTTTGGTTGGATTATTGGATTAATTATTGAGGCCACCGATTCACTCCCCCCCTCCCCCTCTCAGTTATTCTAACAATTGGTATTAAAGCTTGTGTGCTTGGAAGAGAGTTTAAAGACTCAAGCTAATGATCACAAGATGAGTAAAAGGGATGTGCCTAAGTTAAACAAAGACAAATTTGCATCATGACAAAGAAAGATAAAACTCCACCTATCAGGTATTAGAAAAAATGTCACACAATACTTGGACACTGAATATGCTGCATCGACAGGACCTCTGACTATTGATCAATTGAGATACAAACATGAACACAATTCTATGATGATAGAACTTGCTTTCTCACTGTCCGATGCTAAATTTGAAGATGTCAAATCATGCACCACTGCAAAGAAAATGTGGGACAAACTCAAGCTAGTACATGGAGGAGATACAAATGTGTTGAGAGCTAAGGCTGAAAGCCTAAGAGGAAATTTTGATGACCTAAGAATGAAAGAAGGAGAAAAAATCACTCAGTGCAGTAGCAGAATCAAGGAAGTTGTTAATGTTATCCGAGGAGTAGGAGGTGTACTTGAAGAAGAAACTGTGGTAAGTAAAATTCTAAGAACCTTACTGCATGTTTATGCTATTAGAGTATTTGTAATTCAAAAAATGAGAGCAGTAGCAAATAACAATGTTACTCTCGATAGTTTGATTGGTAGACTTATTTCATTTGAGATGAATAAATTTGACAATAGTGTCTTACCAACTATTGAGTTTGCATTCAAATATTCTCTGAAAATAAGTAAATCAAGTCATAAACACACTATGATAAATTATAGTGAAAGTGATAGTCATGAACAAGAACTTGATGAAATTGAAGCACTAATGGCTAGAAGATTGCAAAGAGGCAAAGGTAGATACAAAAGTAAATTACCATTGGTATGTTTTAATTGCAAAGAAATTGGACACTTTGTTGCTAGATGCCCTAACAAGAGAAAGGATGAAAGAAACAATGACCGATCTTATGAAAGAAGTTTTACAGAAGTGATGAACGAGACTACAAAAGAAACCGACACTCTAACCGAAGAGATAACTGAGACTACAAGGACAAAGGCAAGAAGGCTTGTTACCTAGCTGAGAAAAAAGCTGAAAATACTAACACCGAATCTGATGAAGATGTTGAGGTAGTATTTGTTGCTATGAAAGATGATTCAGACGAAAAATAAATCTATGTTGAAATTGCACTCATAACTAAGGTTAGTAAATATGATGTCTGGATTATTGATAGTGGTTGTACTCACCACATGACCAGAGATAAGGAAAATTTTAAAACTTTTGAATATTATGATGGTGGATCAATAAGGATGGGTAATGACTCACCTTGTCCAGTTGAAGGCAAAGGAACCATCATGTTGAATAACCTGATTAGATGTGAAAATGCATATTGGGTGAAAGTACTTAACTATAATCTATTGTGTGTTTCACAGTTGAATAACACAGATCACCGAGTTGCATTTGAGAACAAAAAGGAAAATATCTATAATGAAATAGGAAGGTTAATCGTACTGGTGAACAAACAAAAGGTAACCTATTCTATCTTGATAAGATTGAGACCACTTGTTTATTAGCTAGAAATGAAGACTTTTGGTTGTGGAATAAAGGTTATGTCATGTGAATTTTGACAACATGATTAGGATAAGAAAGAAAATAAAATTAAGAGGCTTACCGAGCATGTCAAAACCCAACCATGTCATGTGTAAGAATTGTCAAAAAGGTAAAATGACAAAGTCTAGTTTCAAGAGAGAAACCTACACATCTAATGCTATTCTATAGTTAGTCCATACTGACTTATGTGGACCAATGAGAACAAAAATCTATTATGGTGATAGATACTTCATTCTATTTTTTGATGACTATTCTAGGATGATGACTGTCATGTTCTTAAAAGAGAAAACATAAACATTTAAGATGTTCAAATGGTATAAAGCTATATTTGAAAAAAAAAAGAGGAAAAGAACTAAAATGTATAAGATCAGATAGAGGAGGAGAATATATTTCTTATGTATTCACTAAATTTTTTAATGAGCATGAAATTACAAGACCAGCGAAAACTTTAGTGGCGATTATTCGCCAATTGGCGAATGTTGCATGTCGGTGAGCGGGGAATTGGCAATTTTTTTTCATATATTAGGTTGACCCTATCGCCCAACAATTATTAATATTGGGACCAATGCCCGGGCCCATCCCCCATCGCTTTATTTAATTTTCTACTTTTCTTACACATCATTGCCAATGGAATCTAATTTTTGGTCCCTGTAAATTTTGAAAATTTGCCTATAATTTATACGTGACCCAAATGGATAGCCTATATTTGCCAATAGTTTTATACATTTATATTTATAGGCCGCCATAAATTTGCCAACTTTATTAATCATTCCTTCGTATTGGACAACCCATAATCACCTCGCAAATAATGCAAGACGTGTTAAAATTATGCGGGCTTCGCCAAATTCGTATACCTTGACCTAATACCTCCCACCAAATTCACCAAATAAGGATAGTATAAAAACATTTGATCGATAGAAAAGTTTCAGACTGTTGAGTGCAACTGCATACTGCATTGGCGAGTAGCGACTGCAATTTAATTTGAGGCAAAGGTAAGTGATACTTATTATGTGACTCTGTAATTTTGAGTTCATTACTATTTAGTGGTAACTGGTAACCAGTTAGGGAACACTGGTGACAGGGAGACCTCAGACATGATTTTAGGGCCAATAAATCCAGAATCATATTTATATATATTATAGTCTATTATCACTTCTTCAACAATTTAACATTTTTTTTGCAGTGGAAGTCATTAGAGAATGGAGATGTCGAACAAAAATAAGGGTAACAAGAATAAGGGTAAGGCTCCTGGAAGTGGGGAAAGCCAAGAGAGGCCATAAAAATGCAGAACCTTATCATCGTACTTTGGTCATGGTGTTGGAAATGTTTCTGTCCAAAATCAGGAAGCTGCTTCATCACAAGTAGATTTTGAAGATTCACAACCTGAAACTACACAACATATTGAAGAGGTAGGCAAACCTGATATCTCAGATCACGAAGAACTTGATGAGGATTTTTAGTTAAATCCCCAGAGTAGCCATAATGATATAATCGACTTGGATGAGACTGAGAATGTCAGAGATGATGATGGTGCAGGGAAAAAGAAAAGAAAAAACAATTCAAAAAATGATCGGAAGTGGGAGTTGTCAAGGAA
>MU226076.1:918300-942955 GCA_018584345.1 Thuja plicata
TATAAAATGATGGATGTTACTATTAGGTTGTGTGTCGATGTAAATTTTTGTGCTTATGGATACCAACATGTGTTTAATCTGCAAACAAATTAGTTGGCGTTGGCCCACATGATGTATTGACGCATTGACAAGTCCCATCTTTTGAAAATCGCCAATCAAATATTTATTTTTCCCATACTTAACAATAGATTAGCCAAAAATATTTTTTTTTTTTCAGAAGGCACACAAAATTCGCCAGCACAATTATTTTTTTACCCTTCAACAAAAAATCATTCGCCTCATATATTATAATGTATTTACTTCAAAAGAAAAAAAAATCGCCTCACACAATATATATTTTCCCCACATTAATGTATTATTCACCATGATTTTATGGAATTTTCGTTGGGCAGGGAAAAATTCGCCTTCGCCTTTATATTATTTTGCTAATTTGGAAAAAAAATTCGCCATCATCAAGAAAAATTTTCCCCTAAATTAATGTGCGATTCGCGAGGATTTTACCCTTTTTCCTAGGAGGGGGTTTCTTAAAGTTATCCCTGTACAAGATAGGTTTCCGCACCGAAAACACCACAGCAAAATGGGATTGCTGAAAGGAGAAATAGATCAATTGTTGACTGTGCCAGAACACTGATGATTGAAAAAGGCATCACACAAAAATTCTGGAGAGAAGCTGTAAGTACTGTTGTCTATACACTAAACCGAGTTCAATTATAAAGAGACGCCAATAAGACACCTTACGAGCTATGGTATGGATACACACCAAATGTAAGTTACTTTAGAATTTTTGGAAGTCAATGTTATGTATTGAAAGATGATAGAAATGGGAAAATTGACTCCAAAAGTGATGAAGGAATATTTCTAGGTTATTCTACCAAAATCAAAGCTTATAAATGTCTTAACAAATCCTCTAACAAAATCATTGAAAATGCAAATGTTAAAGTGGATGAATTTGTTGAGAAAAATGATGAGGAAAGTAGAAAGGAACTGGAAGATTACAACAGATTTGTCTATAGTGAAGAACCTGACACCTTGCCTAAGCAACAGTGTATCGCTACCAAGTGACAGAACAATGCAACAGAGCAACAAGCTTCACACACCAAAAATCAGGAAATTGCCCACAATGATGAACTAGGAAATGAAGATCAAAATGAAGGTCAAGATGGTGATCAGAATGATGAGAAGAGATCTGAACCTGTACTTTCCAAGTATGTCAAAAGACACCATCCACATGATCAAATCATTGGAGACAAAAGAGCTGGAACGAGAACAAGCAGTAAGTCACTAAACACTAGATGTTTGATTTGTTATTTTGACCCTAAATCTGTCAATACTACAATTGAGAATAAAGAAGAGATTGAACAGATTGAGAAGAACAAAACATGGACATTAGTACCTAGACCAAGTGACAAAAATGTCATTGGTACCAAATGGATATTCAGAAACAAACTGAATGAGAATGGAGAAGTCACAAGGAACAAAGCAAGACTGGTATGCAAAGGGTATGCACAAGAAGAAGGTATTGACTATGGAGAAACCTTTGCACCCGTTGCTAGACTAGAAGGAGTAAGAATTCTACTTGCTTATTCTTCTTACAAAGGATTCAAAGTATATCAAATGGATGTTAAATCTACATTTCTGAATGGAATACTAGAAGAGGTATACATTGAACAACCTGAAGGGTGTGTTGATCCTAACAAGAGGAACATGGTTTGTAGACTACACAAAACCTTGTATGGATTGAAACAAACACCAAGAGCATGGTATGAAAGACTTCACTCTTATCTCATTAGTATTGGATTTGTAAGAACAAGTGATAACAGTAATTTGTATTAAAAGGAGATATTGATGATAAGATTTTGATTGTTGAGATATTTGTTGATGATATCATATTTGGAGGTAATGATATGCTATGTAAGTCATTTTCTAATTAAATGAGAAAAGAGTTTGAGATGTCAATGTTTGGAGAGATCAAATTTTTTCTTGGTCTACAGATTCTACAACAAGATGAAGGCATCTAAATCACACAATCCAAATACATCAAAGAAGTTATGAAGATGTTCAAAATGGAGGACTCCAAACCAGTTGGAACGCCTATGGCAGCTGGATGAAAATTGACAAAGGAAGACAAGACAACCGAGGTAAATCAAACCTTATATAGATCTATGATTGGAAAACTAATGTATGTTGTACATACTAGACCAAATATAGCACATGCAGTTGGTATAGTTGCAAGATTCTCTGCTAATCCCAAGGAATCACACATGACTGTTGTCAAAAGAATTCTGAGATATCTAAAGAATACCAAAGACTATGGTTTGTGGTATAATAAACAAGGCAAATTTGAGCTACAAGTTTATACAGATGTTGATTGGGCTAGAAACTTAGATGATAGAAAGAGCACAACAGAAGGATCATTCTTTATGGGTGACAGACTTGTCACATGGCTAAGTAAAAAGCAAGGATGCATATCTCAATCAACTGCAGAAGCAAAATATGTGGATACTGCTGAAAATTTCTCCAACATTGCATGGATCAAGAAATTACTGAAAGGTATGAACATGGAAATTCTTGAACCAGTAATTATCTATTGTGATAATACAAGTGCTATCAACGTTTCACAGAACCTTGTGATGCATGCTAAGACAAAGCACATAGCTATCAAGTATCATTACTTGAGGGAACAAGTACAAGAGAAAGAAGTGATACTAGAATATGTACAATCCAAAGAATAATTAGCAGACATATTCACAAAGCCATTGCCAAAAGATACATTTGAGTACCTAAGGAATAGACTAGGGGTCTGACCCTTGTCTACTAGTCACTAAGCTGACTTGGAGGCTGCATCAGCTTACACATTATGAGAAGATCAATCATGTTGATGCTAGTTAAGATATGGACTGCAATGATATATCAGTACAAGAAGGTACTTATCTGAACCGAACACCAAAGATATTTTTGGCTACTACAGAGTCGTATTGATGATGGACAGAATGGAGAGGAATATATTCATGATATTATTTTGTTTGGCATTGTTTTCAAAGGGAGAGGAATATATCCATATGAAATATCTATCATGGTCATCCAAAGGGAGAGAAAATAAATATCCATCAGGGAGAGGAACAGTCAAAGGGAGAGAAAACATCAAAGAAAGAAGATGATTCTACAAAGGGAGAGACAAAAGCAGAAGACATAATTGATACACCTATCCATCTGAGCTAATAAAGAAAAGTACTCTGCAAGAATCAAATAAGCTAGAAAGCTTACCGAGAGTCAGATAGTTGAATTGGTTATAGAACAATAAGTTTGGTATGATATGGCATGTTTAACATTACATATATCATATTGTGTTGATAGTATGTTGTCACCAATGCCAAAGGGAGAGATTGATGAACTATAACTCATTGAATGTTTGAAGATGATAAGTTGATGATCACCGAGCTGCAGACGGTAAATGAAAAAAATAAAATCAACTAATGTATTGTATTTTCATTGATGTCAAATTGATATAATATGATTGGTCATGTACATATTGTCATAGACTTAAAGAAACCAAAGAGATAAAGTTTATGTTATCGGTAAACATAAAAACCCAGTGTACACTGAGTGACAGTAAACACCAACGGACAGTGCACACCGACGGACAGAGAACCCCGAGCAGTCACAATGTATATCGAGCACTACAACACCGAGCAGAACTGAAGTAGTCACCGAGAAGAACTGAAGTTGATGCCCGAGGACAACTAGAGTCAATGACCAAGAAAACTAAGAGTTGATGACCGAAATCAACTGGAGTTAGAAAATGACAAAACACTTAGCTGGAAGGAGCTATATTTAGAGTTAACTGATTGATTACTTTATTTTCATAGACCAGTTGAAATAAAGATTTAAAGCTAGTTTTATTCACAGTTGTCAAAAGAGAAATCTATGGAATAAAACTAAAGAAAATCTTTAAAGATTAAATCAATGCATAGCGAGATTTGTGGATCAAGAAGCTATCTATGTCAACAACAAGAAAGTCAAGGAGATTGACCAGTGAAATCATGTCTATATAAAGAGACAAGTAATTCATTATGAAGTGAGGAATGTTGAATATAATTTTGGTGAAGATAGAAGTCTTCATGCAGATCTAATCATACAGGCTGGAGAACAGAGCCAAGAATTATGTAGACACCAAGCAACAAAGAAGAAAGAGCATTCACCAAGAAGAAAGAAGGGGAGCAAAGGAATTGAAGAGAACATTGATCAGAGAGGTATTATGGACTAACAATAGATCTGAAAATCTGCAAGTTAAAGTTGTATTATTGAACAGATAATTTACTGTTTCAGTTTAACCATTGATTCGGAAAATCTCTTAACCGAGTGGGATTTAACCATCCTTATTGTATTGAGATATTCAAGACTATCAAAAGGTTTTCATGTTGACAGCATAGTGAATGCTAGGTCAAATGATAAACTTTTAGTTTTAAATCCTCTAACAAGGTCTCACTTAACAGTGTGTTTGTAACCTTTAACAGGGTTGGCTCTTCACCAAGCTCACTTCAGAAGAGTGAAAATTTTGGGTTACCGGTCCCAAGGGGTTTTTCCCTTAACATGGTTTCCACGTTAAAAATCCATGTGTCAAATGTGTATATGGTTCATTGCTTTGATTTTTTTCTTTACACATTACTAAAACATGATTGGTCAGTAAACACTAAGTCTATTCATTGTTATTCAGTAAAGGCTAAGAAAATATAAACAGTATATTCACCGAGCAGTATATATTGGTTAGAATTACATAAGGCATACATCTTGTAGGACTGAAAGATAACTAGAGGTATTATATTTTTGATATAATTTTTGGTTGGATTAATTTTTAAGGCCACTGATTCACCCCCCTCTCAGTTATTCTAACAAACTTTGACTTGATTTTAGCCTAAGAATCTATCCATCATGGATCGTAACCCACATCAAGTAACTCTCTATAGTATAGAATCCAGGTTTGGAAATGAATAATTGTCTTTAAGTGATGAGATTGTTCAAGTTTTTTAATTTAACACATAGCCTGATATCTTTGTTCTTTTTCCTTACTGGTACCAAGTTTGAGACCCAAGTAGAATTTCTAATGGGTCTAATTATCCCCCCATCCCTTAGCTTCATAAGATCCTCTTGCATTTTTGGTGCCAAAGTTGAGTTTATAGGTCTTTGTTTCTGTCTAAAAGGTTTAGTAGCTAGTTTAAGTGGAATCTCATGTTGGAACATATCATCATTATAGGCTTTAAGGTCATGATATGACCAAGAAAATACATGCCTATATTTCCTTAATAGTTAAATCAAAATTTCCCTTATTTTAAGGGTAATTTTCTTCCCAATATACACTTTATTTGGGGCATCTATGTTCCTAAATTAATTTCCTCTACATATTCATTTTTTAATGGTGCTGGCTTCATGTCAGTTTTATTATCTCTGTCAAAGACTCTCTCCAAATCTACCAGGCCTCTTGGGATTTTTTTTTTCTTTAAATGTACTTCTTTCCCAAAAACAGTATGCTTACCATCTCCCTTTTCACCATAAGCATTAAAATCTATCTCTTGAGATTCATATGATCAACACAATGTAAAAATATTAACAAGTCAAAGTTATCTTCAAAAACTTGTCAATTGCATATGTTATCAAAAATAGATGGTCTAGTCTTTATTTCAACCTTTGAGATATCATTTAAAGTGATTTTATCTTATTTTAAGGAAACATTTTTCAGAAAATCCATTGTTATGTTCTCTAAACTGACGACCCAATCAATTGAGAAAGAAAGAAATAATTTGATTGAGTCCCACACCGCATTTTTATACTACTTGAGTATTTTATTCTTTGAGGAATATTTGGATCTTACTTGTTAAACTATTAACTCATAGTCCCCAAACATACTAAGTGTTTTAATTTCATGTTTGATGGCCAAGTTCAAACCCAATAGTAGAGCCTCATACTCAGCCATGTTGTTTGTGCACTTAAATAACAACAAGAAGGAATACTTGAATGTCTTTCCACTTGGTGAAATGAATATAATCCCAGCTACATTTCCTTCCTTGCTACATGTTCCATCAAAAAGAATTTTCCATACATCATCCTGGCTTTGTTGAGCATGTATGCTAATCAGATCAGGGTTTTTCAACTCCGATTATGTAAGTTGAACTGGAAATTTTCCCAAACCAGGGTCACAAAATAATATCATCTGGTTTGCATCTATATTTTCAATAATATATGATGACCTAGGTTCTCTTTTAACTTTTACCTCTTTTCCATTTACGGGTATTGTTGCATAAGACAAATCCAGTTAAACACTACCTTCTACCAAGCATGTCCACTGTCTATAAAGGAGCGTCTCATATTTAGGAGCAACATCAACTACAGTGATATAATTTGTGTATGCAGACTCCAGACAAGCAACTATTTTGATTTCTACATCCTTCATAGCACCAACCACTTGGACAGACATGTTCTCCATAGCATAGCATTTTCCATAAGTAGTGTCAAATCATAGTCCAAGTTCTTCAAAGACCTCAAAAGGCATTATATTGATGGTTGTCCTTAACTCGTTCATAAAAAAATTTACCAGTTCATTATTTATTAACAAGGTTAAGTAGAATGGGTCTATTTGGGATGGATTATTGGTCAATGGTGTTCCTAAATACACCTTTGGGACTTCTTCATCTCTGATTCTCACATTGCATGTTTCACTTTCCTTACCACTTAGGGATTTGTTTTGGTCTCCAGAAACACTTGGAATAAGTGATATAGCACTATCCCTAGATTCTGTAAACTTCAACATTACAAGTAATGGCACATTGAATTTCATTTGTGATAGTGCATTGGTGATATCAAATGATGGGGTTGAGTTCACTTTCACAGGTATGACTGGTTCAACCTTTTTACGTACATCATTTATTAAAGGTTTATTTTTCATAGTAACATCAGATTTTTGTTGAGCAGGTATTGTATTATGTTTCTTAGTATTTATGGTTATGTGTTCATTTTGTTTCAGGTTCTTTTCCTTTATAAAGATGCCTACATATCTGCCTTGATCCAGATTCACTACCCTATTCTTGAGGCCAATTGCTTCTATCTTGTGCCACAGTCGCAACAGTAAGATCCTTAATCTCTTCTTCTAAGGGTCTTCTCAACCTAGTTTCATCTAGATCAGTGTTTCTTTTCATCTCGTTATCTTCATCATAATCTGAAAATACTTCCTATGTCCATTATTGTTGATCCTTCTGAGAATCAATATCATATCCACATTTGTCCTCCGAGGAATCATTAATCACCTATTCTACCAAAAGGATTCATTGATAACATGTTTATTGTATGGTCTTGATTGTATTCTTCATACTCTGTTCTTTCCTCTTGTAAACTTTGGGATACAACACATTGTAGTGAGGAATGGGGCAAGTTACAAGCCACACACCATGTATTTTCTTCTACCATGTGATTTACATGTTTCTTAAGTGGGTCTGGTGGGTCTATGTTGAACTTGTTTCTCTGACTTTGTCCTTTTGGTTTCTCATCCTTCTAGTTTGTATTGCCAGACATGTCATGTAGCCTTGGCCTGTCATTTCTATAAAATTAAGGTTTGTCTTTCTTCTCATCCTATGTGGAAAGTCTTTCAGAGCATTCATGTCTTTATGAAGCTTGTATTCCTCCTTAGGTTATTTTTTTTGTGTTCTAGGATTCTGAAATAACTTGACATCGTCTCTTCTCCCAACCTTACTAGAAGCACGCCTATTGTTTTCAATATTTTGGGCATATTTAAAGGTTTTTGTCTAAGTAGGAGGATTTTTTCTCCTTAATTCATATCTTGTCTTGGGATCAAAAGAATCAATATAGAATACCGAACACATTGGGTTTGTAGGCTTGAGGCGTGGAGGAATTTTATTGAGCAATTTTATGAATTTTATATTAAAGCTATTCATTGATTCATTTGATCCCTTTTGTATGTTCGTGAGTTCATGTAGAGCAAATTTTGGGTCTATGTGATATCTATATTGTTCAAGGAACATCCTCCTAAATTCAAACCAACTATTGATTGAAGTGCTTGGCATATTTTTATACCAATCCCCTTGCATATGTTGCGACAGATTGCATGAATAACTTCATAAAGATATCTTCATGTTCAAAATCAAAATTGTCCATCACATTTTCAAATTGCTTAATATGGTTGTCTCCTATCATAGCATTATTTATACTGAATTTAGGGATAGCATTATTTAGTTTATTGGCCTAAATTCCTATAAAGTTCAACTCCTTGTATCTATCTACATGGATAGGGCATCTTGAAAATATATTTTACCTTTGGTGCAGTTGATAGTAATGATGTTGATACTGTATTGGAGGATTATAATGGTGTTAACCATGTGGACTATGTCAGTGATATAGGTTGTTCTAGTTTACACCACCATATTGGTAGTTATGAGGGGGTATTTGTGAGTGGCATTGTTGGTATTGTGAAGGGGGAATTTGTTGGTAGTGATGATCATATTGGTATTGGTGATAAAAACCATTTTCATGCCTTTGCTGAAATTGTTGGTGTGAATTATCTAAAGGGTTTCATTGATGTTGTTGGTACTCATTTTGCATAGTATTCTTATTGTATCCCTCATATTGATGATTGTGTTAGTATTGGGATCCATTAACACCATGGTTATAAAAGTGGTTGTAATTACCCATCTCTCCTACATATGCATGTGTCGGGTATCTAGGTGGTTGAAATATTTCACTAGACCTATTGGGCATGTTCTTTTGGGCATGCATTGTCTCATTCTAATTATGACTATAAAGCTTGTTTATATGTGAACATTGGGGCTTGGAAGCCATATTGGCCTATGCCATAGATGAATCCATGTTTCTATTTGTGTGCTCACCTTGTGTTCTAGTTATACCTGACTCGTATATAATATTCAGTGCTTCCTGGGCCAGCTCTTCATTTTGCTTTGTCATTTTAAATTTTTCAATTGTAACAAGTATATATTGTTCTTGTTTTTGTATTTTTTGTTCAATACGTCCAACTTGTTGATATGATTTGGTTGAATTGGCTTGTGTCTCGCTTGAGTGTCTCCTTGGTGCCCCTAGAGGAATAAAGAAACTAGGAGTACACAATTCCTTATTTGTACGAGAATTGTACAAGAGAGATCTCTGACAATTATGAAATCTTGTTTCATTATAGGATTTATTTCCATGAGTTAAGATCATCTAATATTCATAATGGTTTTGAATATCATTATGTGCTTGTGTAGGGAAGTCCTCATCATTGACAATTTCATTGAAGAATTGACTGCAACTTTCACTTTCTATGTCCGGAAATCTCCTTTCTTTTTCAAATCCCATTGGATTGCTTTGAGGACTGTGATCTTGTGTTTATTTTTTGTTTTGTTTAGTCATGGTTCTTTTTTGATCTAATATCAAAGGTTCAATGGGATGTCCTTGTCTTAGAGACCTACCAAACATACAAGGCTGAGATTTTGAGAATTGCAACCTCAAAATTGTCACTCGTTTTCACTATAATGTAAATTATTTCATTCTCATTCATATATTTATTTGTTTTTATCGGATTCACCACCTCTCTTTCAAGAAGAATGATTTCTACTTTCTAATTTCCTTTTATCAGCAAAATCACTTCTTTCTTCAATCTTCCCCAGTAGAGTGACCAATCTGTTGGTTCTCAAAATTGCAAGTTGTCAAACCCTAAAGGTTTTCCAAGCCTTATGATCGGGTTCAACAATGAATTCTAGCCAACGAACAGGATTGATCAAATTTCCATGCACTTTTTGTTCTGCTAGACCAAGGCAGGTATACTTTCAATGTGATTAAGCAGATTACAATATCTTTAATTCAATCACTCTCTACTTCAAGTTGGCATGAAAGTCCAAAATACATAATTATCTACAAGATTGCCTCCTACTCCTACTCCTACAATTGAAAATGAAATGTATAAGAACGCAATATTTTAAGAATTTATTTTTAGGTGATTTGTATCTTCTATCCATTGGACAATAGATCAATCTTCTGCCTCTCTGCTAGTTATATACCACTCTATCAGGCAACTTTTATATTCATGACTTATATGAATCTGTCAATTATTTGCCTCTTTGTATGTCAATGGGATATCTTATTACTATGATTAATCAACATGAATTTAATTTCTCCTTGAGAACCAAGCAGACAAATCATATAAAGATGCTAAAAATTCTTTGACCAATCTGAAATATCCTTGATATTCAAATCAATATAATAAGAAATGCATACAGGAATCCTCAAATAATCTTAACTACTTTGCCAATATAATAGGTGAAACCAAATTTGAAAGCATTCAACTGTATTCGTTGTACTATATCAAAAAGGAAATAAATATTTTACCGACATTCTTTTTTTGTACTCCTCGTGATGATTCCCCCTATCCAATATTTGCTTTCCCTTTTATAAACATAAGGGATCCCTCCAAATTGGCACAACTTTTGGTAACTTAAAAACTAATTAGTTACTCAGCAAACTAATCAAGACATTTACAATAGGAATTAATTTTTATAATGACACTTGGTCTCTTAGTTTGTCAATAATTAGCAAAACAGCAGCTCCCAGCAAGAGAGTCTGTCCTCTTTGATACCCTTCACAAATATCTTGTGTGGCGCATTCTTCCTTGGGGAGATCTGTACTTGTCAAGAGACTCAATGATTCTTCCTTCGATTTCACACACCTCTAATTGTCTCCTTGTGTTTTATATGCATGGCTAATCGAAGAGATTTACATACACATCGATGTACCATGATTGGGTTTCCCTTTTCGATGTGACGCATTACCTCCTTGGAACCTCAAATTAGTCTAGGCAAAATCAAGTATCCCTTTGACGAAAGTATTTTCTCCTTATAAGCTTTATTTCATTTTATTGATAAGACCATAAATTGTCCTGCCAACGATTACATTTTTCGATGGAACTCCATACTTCAATGAGACACCTTTCGGCTTCCTTTGGTTACTGTCGAGGAAAATGGAGCTCAGAAATCTATTTTGGAACCCAATAGTGGTTCTAGTACTGATTTGACGTTTCACAGCTTTAATCACTTTTGGTTTGTGTGGTTCCAAATGCCCCGTCGGGTTCCGAAGTTAATTCTCGAATGATTTACAAATGATGATACTTCGCTTCACGCCTATTCTTCATTCACTTCATTCTTTTCTTTCCTGAACTGGAAGTTCAACTTCTGTCCTCGGAGTCTGCCTCTCTATCTAGAAATTCTCTCTTACTATGCTTTATTTCTTATCTTTCTCTTTTTTCCTTGCAAGTGAAAGTTCAACCAAGGGTGTTGGAGTCTGACACGGGAACTGGAACTAATCAAATTGTTGTCGCGCTTAAACTTTTCCTTCAACCAAAAGTTCACCTTGAGGCATTAGGGGCCGTCACTGGAACTGGAACTCGAGCCAGCCTTAACTTTTGCCTTCATCAATAAGTTCATGAAGAAGTGTCAAGGCCTGACACTAAAAAATAGAAACAACGTTAAAAGTTTAAAACACCTTCTTTCTCCCTTTGGTTTAGAATAGGCTTATGGGAGACTGAAAGAGAAAGTGGAACAAGCACTTTGGCGAACTTAAATCAACTTTCACTTCAAGCTTATCCTCCAAAGTTCTAGGAGCCTTATCGAAGAGTGACACCAAGAATTTAACAAGTCACAAATTCGAGTAAGCTTGCTACATCAACAAATCAATTTAACAAGTCACAAATTCGAGTAAGCTTGCTACATCAATTTGATTTGTCGAGTTCCAATATAATGAAATGTCGGAACATGGCGCATGAAATGGAACTCGGGCTTGGCTTGGGTGCTGCTAAAGAAAGAAGACTTAAACAATTCAATTTGGCTTGTCAGGTTCCGATAGAGGTTCAGGAACTGGTTCAAAACTCTAACCAACTTGAAGACTTAACAAATTTAACTCATTGAAATACAAGGATAAGACTTAGCAAAAATTTGAACATGGGATGAAATTTTGGGTGACAGTAGTCATCAAAAGTTGGTCACCATTCATAAATACTATGCATGTTGCAATCACTTTTTTGTCATCAATTGTACTTCAAATTTTGCAAAAATTTGAATTCCCAACACACTCTTATCTTATTACTTCATATGATTAAATATTTACTTGTGATATTGCTATTAGGATTCAACTGTGTAGTTTATGAGTTAAACGCATTGACCCAAACTCTTGAAAATATCTCCTATGTATCAAATATTTAGTTGCCAAAGCATTTTTGCCCTACATCCTTTTAATTATTTATTCCTATAAATAGATGCCAACTCCACACCGATAAAAGCTTATCCGCCTAAAAAATGGTAGCTTTACGGACTCTAACCACTTATGGCTACCAGTGTTGAACACTTCTCGACGTCATAAGAAATATAACTACTCACTGAAGGCCAGGTTACTGAACCATGGTGTATCTGTTTTGACTTTTGCTCATTTGATTTCAATAGCAAATATAATATGAGAATTAAAAACAAAATCAAAATGCCTTGTCAGAGTACAGATTATAAACCTGCCGATGTATAATTAGATGACAATATCTTTGGACATCAAAACAATCTGATTATTTGATTATATAATTTGTTTTGCATAAAAAGTTGTTTCTTAAAAATCAACTTTAAGAACAATATTGAAGTCAGAAAACACACTTGGCTACGTCTGAAATCTCATATCTAGACTACTACAATAGCATACTTTTTGAGCGTCTAGCAAAATATTGCAGCAGGCCAAAGTTAGTTAAGATGTAGTCCAGGTACTAAAAAGCTTACAAGTGTTTCCTCGCACTTGATTATCCAGCCTATAATTGAATTTGAAGTGTACCATCAAGTGCTCAGTGTCGAGCTTTGGGACTGGAAAATCACGAAAACTCTTTTTGGTTTGTTGGTCACGCTGGTCGGCTGAGAGGTTTAAGGGGGTAGCGTGACAAAGTGTGGGTTGAAACAGTTAGAGAGGATTCAAAAGCACTTAATCACTAGTAGTATCAAAGTTGAAGCCTCAGAACCATATGAAATTCTATTAGCGGACGCCGGTATTTTCCCATTGGAGACAGTAGCAATAACTTGATTAATAAGCTATTTAAATAAACTTGAAAACATGTATACCCAACGATGGCCCAGAATTGCGATGAAAGAGGATTTGGCTCGCAAAAAGAAGACTCGGATGAAACAAAACATAAAGTGGTTGAGCATGTGGAGCATCAAGCTACAAGATTGTCCTAATACCAATGTGGAAATAAAGAAGTTTGTCATGGGAAAATTTAGACTGTCATGTGGTCTAATAACATGGGTCGGAAAAAGACACGTTATATATAAGTGTTCAACCCATCATGAGAACATGGGGATAAAGCTTACCTAGGGGCAGATATTAAAGTTAAGCCTTGGGTGTTAGTGGCGCAGCTAAGGACGGGCTCACATCATCTCATGTGCGAGACAAGTAGAGATGGAAAAGGTCCACAAAGTGGGAGAAGAAGATTTGCACGTTCTGCCAAAAATGTGTGATTGAGACTGAATGACACTTTCTCTTTGAGTGCACGGCATATGAAGACATCCAGGCTCAGTATAAAGTCATCCTGAAGGCTGGCAGCATGTACAATTTAATTGAGGAGGATAAGATCAAGCAGACAGCTAGTTTGATTGTCGAGATTCATAGCAGAAGATTGGATATGGAAAAGAATACGGAGTTAGTATAGGTCTGTAATTCATGGTCCCTTAAACTGATGGTGTCGTGGACGTCATTAAAAGTCTTCATTCATTCATTCTTTCATTCATTAAAAAGGCATCTTCTTAATGATTAAAAAACCTCCCCATCAAAATGGTATTTCACAAACCCACATTACAAAGAATTCATTCAATTAGAAAAGCTGAGAAAACTATGGATTATTTGCAAGATGAATCAATGTGATAGGAATACAAATAAAAGTTAATTCAAGCAAAAATAATTTGATTTTGAATATATAGAACAATAATTCCTATTGGTGACAGTTGCAATTATATAGCCATTATATTCCACCACAATTCTGTTGTTCCACTCCTAGTCTTGCTCTGTTCAAGACAATTACTGCATAAGATCAAATACATCATGTTGGCCAGCCTATTTAGACGTGCAGTGAGTGCCAATCGTCAAAGCCAAGTGGAGCCTTTCACATAGAACTTTGTTTCGAACCTGTCGAAATCATGTGAAAATATTAATGAAACCTACAAAACACGAAATAAGAGAAAAAACATGTAAAGCAGATGCAAAGCATATGTTCTGGTTTACTCTGAACCAAATTAACATGTACAATTTAAATGTCTGTAAAGCTCATCCACTGAGCCCAGCTCCATGCCACCTTCTAACAGCTGAGATGAAGCATTTAGATTTAGGTAGGTTTTTGTTCTTTAGCATCTCAAATGAAGAACCCAAGCCTGCATTGTGCCCACCCATAGTTTTCTCAACTCCTACCATCAATCACATAGTGCTTTCTTTGGTTCAAATTTAATGCAAATGTATTTAATGCTTGCATTTGTTTTCATTAAGGTTTTATTTTCTCAGCCAACATTGTGTTATCATATGCTCATTGTGACCAGCTAAACAATTTTTCCACAAGTACAGATGTGCCATTTGTTGAGGAAAATAACAGGAGAGATACAAATGCAATTCTATATAAGCAACATTTGGCAGCAGTATAAGGCAATGGAATGTTGGCCGTTGTCAGAACTCATTTTCATGAGTAATCCTTGCCAGGCATGTAGCTTATATTTACAGTAATACTAAAAAGATGATGGGGTTACGATAATAGATGATGTCAGCTAGGATAGTCTTCACAGAATGTCATAATTCAGGGCGACTGACAAATCTTTACAACTGCCCTCTCACCAATCAGCTAATGGATTAAAAATGATAACAATAAAACAGAAAACTAGACCATTCCAAAGATAGTGGTGGATATTCAATATTTGGGCATCACCCACTGGTTTTGCAACATTTTTTAGTGTGCCCTCACTAAATACATAATACATTTAGTGTAATCATTGAGCACATAGTAGTGTCGCATATTCTAGTGTTACAATGGAAACAGTAATCAGCTCACTGGACAGAGCCACCAGTTGAGTAAATTCATGACTCGAATAGATATTGTATATTGGTAAATATACTAGAACATATTTCTCTGACTATATGGTTCCAATTACAAGAAAAAATGAAATGGAGCCATTTAAACATGTGTAGTTATAATAACCTTCCAAGTTAAGAGGTTGACAATATTTGTTTGAAAACATTTCGGTTAAAACTAAATCAAATTATAAGTTCCTGCAGACTGAACAGTACCTATATTTGTAGAATAGAGCTAGCAAAATGCAGCATAAAGAAAACTCTGGATCCATGTCAACCCAGATGGCAATTCAAAGCACCACTTGTACTTGAAATGTTAACACATTGGCTTCCAACTCTGGATCCATATCAACCCAGATGGCAATTCAAAGCACCACTTGCACTTGAAATGTCAACACATTGGCTTCCTGGTTACAATTACAAGATAAAATGCCATTTAAACATGTGTAGTTATAATAACCTTCCAAATTAAGAGGTTGACAATATTTGTTTGAAAACATTTCGGTTAAAACTAAATCAAATTATAAGTTCCTGCAGACTGAATAGTACCTATATTTGTAGAATAGAGGCAAAATGCAGCATAAAGATAACTCTGGATCCATATCAACCCAGATGGCAATTCAAAGCACCATTTGCACTTGAAATGTCAACACATTGGCTTCCTGGTATTCATTTGTTGTTCTCTCACAATGATAAGGCACACAGTGATCTGCCTGAAGTAGGCATACAAGGGCCAGCATAGGTAACTTGCACGGCTAAACTATGCATGAATATTTTATATTGTAGTATTATTACAAATTATTGTAGTTATATATACACAAAATTAGTAATTAATTGAGCAAGGGATTGATATAAACTACTGTTAAGATTCAAGTATTCAATGTAACAGGCTTTTATTCTGGGCGAGAATAATTTCCAACAGCATTAAAAAGGTTGAACTTCCGAACAAGTTAAAAAGATTAATGTCAATAATATTCTAGTAAAGTAATTCATGGTATGATGTACTCTTAACATAACCACAAGAACATGCCACATAACAGAAAAGAAGAGAGATTTTCAAATGCCACATTTTACAAAGATTTTAATTTTATGTTATCTGTGGAAATAATCTTGCTCTTCCTATATATGCAAGTGCAACCAAATCAAGTAAAGACTCGTCCAAAAAAGTTTGCTTCCAAGTGCACTTCATTGGCCCAACTAATATATGTACTTTTTTTAATTCTGTATACGTACAACCTTGTTCTTGGAATAGCAGATCCATCCAAAGCAGATGCATAAATATGTCTCAACTGCGTGTTTGCAGCAGCAGCACTGCGTGTTTGCAGCAGCAGCCATTGCTAAAGATATTTTTACATCATAAAAATTGATTACTCATAGTGTCAAAGAGAATGAGCTCCCAACCATGAACCCAGATGACACCCAACAGTTCTGAATCCGCCTTCACTTGTTACTACACCCTTCCAGATTGAGGTATATTTACCTTTGTGATGATTAAATAGAAGCAAGGATGCAGCAAACCAAAGTGACACCCTTGGAAACTCCTTAGGAATTCAATAACATACCAAACAAGCTGTAACAGTGCTAAAATGATCTAGACTTTTAAACACTTCATCTCCAGTCAGAAATGACCTCTCAAATGAATGAGCTGAAATAGAGCATCCATAAAATCCCTCGTCTTGCACAAGAACCATTCAATATTCTTTCAGATAACATACAAATTAATATATCCTCCAACAGGAACATCCAAAATCGGAATTCCACGTTCCAATAAATGTTTCATCAGACGTGTTATTCATATTCCAATGGTCCAAGGCAGTCTCTTAAGTGAAGAAGCACAGCGATGAGCATGAACTCCCGATGAACTATGCTCAATAATATCTCATATAGTGGCAGGTTCAAAGTTTCAGTATATACAAAGAGGTCCAAAACCCCATAATCGTCTCATCCAAATATAATGCCTCAAGATTCCAGAACTGAAAGTCCACATCATACAAGGTTTATAAAACAAAAAATGTAACAATCCTTCAATGCTTACAATTTAGCATATTTTTCAAGAAAAGAATACAATAAATCAGTGTACACCCTATGGCGTTGACCAGGGTCACTTACAGATTTTGAGTTTGTCCCTAAAAGACAGTAAGGGAGTGCAACCCTGATTTGTTGAAATACAACAAATTGCTACAAAGTAGTGACAACAGTTGCAAACCAATGCAATGGAAATGTTTACAAAATGAAACAAGAAATATTTACATATTTTGCCCTTCCACACATTATTCTGTTACTGTGAAGAGCCCAAACAAAGCAAAGGATATGCTCCATCAGAGGCATAATACCTTTAATCGCCTCTTTGCCAAAAGACCAATGAATATAAATATACATATTTGACAAAAACCCCATTCCCTCAAAACCTCAAAAGGAATTAATTCCCATAGTGAGGAACAAGAGGAAATGATGGGTTGGATTGCTGTGTACCAAAAATCTCATTTAGTTAAACCTTGCTTCTCAAGAATTCCTGCAACGACCGCACCTCAAAGACACAATTACAAGTATGATCTTCTGATACACAGGTCAAAACAGTGGCCAGAGCTCTCAAGTCTATCTTGCTTGTGAATTTTCTCGAGCGTAGATAGACACAATAGCATCTGATGCTCCTGCAGCAAGTAGAATATTGTATGGATGAAAGGATAAGCAGTTGACTGGTCCTATCCTTTGCCCCAGAAAACTGTTGTGATAACGCACGATGTTTAACAGATCACCACGAAGATTAAACACCTTAATATACTGCTTTGCAGTCCCGCTTGCAATCACTGGAGCATGTCTATGAACAGCCAAAGCAGTCAGTGAGCCCCTATGAGCATCAATTGACAGGTAAGGACTGCTGCTGTTTCTTATGTCTAGAAACTGAATATCTCCAGCTTGAGAAGCACTCACTATCTGCAGCAAAACCTAATCTTAAATTGATATATACTAAATAAAGATAAATAAAGGAACGCGTTAATAGACATCCAAAACGTCAGACTAATATATTTTAATCTGTCAAAATGTAAATTACATACATGCTAGTAACAAAGAACTCACTATCTGCAGAAAATCCTAATCTTAAAATTAATATATAGTAAATAAATATTGCTAATATGATGTGTTAATAGACATCCAGAATATCAGACTAATATATATTAAGGTATCAAACTGTCAAAAAAACCAGCACACCACATAGCAAACTTCAGCATTATAAGAGCAAGAGTACAGTCTAATAAACTCAATCACCCTACAAACAAAATTGAATACGCAAGAGTAAATATTACTTGATGAACAGTAAACACTGTCATCAATTGTATGGTGAAAAGATCCGATCATAAAAGCAACTAGAACTTGAATTCACTTTATAAGAAAAAAAAATGTTTCATTGAAGCAAGATCCAAATAAACAGCATTAATTATATTAAATCAGACTACAAATTAATAAACCGAGACACCATACAAAAGAGAATTCCAAAGATTGAATACTATTTTAATGTTTAGTTAACAAGAAACAGCATCAAATGCACAGTGAAAAGATCAGACTATAAAACCAAATTGGAACTGAAACTCAAAACTATATGAATGTGATTAATACATAAAAGCAAAATCCATTAAAATACTTCAATAATATTATAGCAACACTAAAAATGCTAAGCCACACATGCACTGTCATTAAATGTGACTATTCCTTATCTTCCAAACCAATGATTTTGATTTATCAAGATATTAGCAACACATAAAATGCAAACTATAGAAAGGTTGTTTGTGCTCTTTTATAAGGATCTCCATCAAATGTAGCCAATACTCTTCAAGATGGATATGATAATTTCACTACACTTGAGTAATAGCCAAACACAGAAGTGCACACCTGTCTGCCAAAATTTTATAAGTCTCTCAATGGATTTCCAAACTAGCATAAATAATAAGTGCACACCTGTCTGCCAAAATTTTATAAGTCTCTCAATGGATTTCCAAACTAGCATAAGTAATTAAACACCATTAGCGTCCAGAAAAAGGCATTAAACACTAGCAGACAAACAATTATCACCCCTTACACTTTTTGTGTCATATTACACTTCTGTTTATATTGTGTAAGAACTCGAGAATATACTGTACAGCTTACAAAACTCCCAAATACAAAAAAAAAAGAGCCATATTTTGCCAGATATAAATTACTCTAAGCCATGATATGTTCTACATCCCGAGTTAACTTAAGGGGCAAATACCTAACTACAATCAATGCCACTGTGTTGCCAATATAAATGTATTAACACAAGCAAATACTATGCAAATTATTGAATGTTTCCCACTTAAAAAAGCTATGATCTGCCAGAACTTATTGTTTTCCATAAAGAAGAAATATCTATCTTTTAAACAAACTTTAGACGTGATAAGCAATTATTCCATTCTACATTCTACATTCTAGGATAATTTTAGGAAAAAATACCTAACTGCAATCAATGGCATAAGCATTGAGCCTTTCGATACATTTTCCAATGAACCAAAAAATCTCAAAATTCATAAAAAAAGATCACAAAACTAAATACTAAAGAACTTATAGTTGTCTAATTTGTTTTGGATCGGTGAGTTTATTTGTCAATATACTAGCAACCAGGACCACACCAGTTAGCATAAAATTAAATAACAGTATTTTGATATATTATTTTTTCATCTTTTCATCTCAAGAAAACAGAAGTTTTAAATTGCACATAAATCAAAGAAAAATGAAGGCATTCTAACCTTTGCAGGATCCAAGCCTGGTTGAAAGTCAATTCCTACAACTCTCTGAGCATGAGGCCGCATGGCACAAACTAGCCTGTAATATAACCAGAAAAGAACTGTCAATCCTCACTTCAATGAAAAGAAGAATAACAGTTAAATTTTGATCCACATATATTCATAGTTTTCAAAAACAATGTCGGACTATGTAACTTTTTTGAAAGAAATAATCTATTCTTTGTAGAACTTTTAATAAGGGAAGGCAATTCAAAGATCAGCACAAGTTCAGCTTCCTTAAAATTTTGCATTAAGGAAGTTCATATATCGGTTCATTAAATTGTCTGTGCTTACATTTCCCTTGTCCGTATATCATAGAGTTTGACAGATCCATCACCAGTTCCTGCTGCTAGCTGCCCACTATGAACCTGGGATGCAGACTGCAAAACACATGGATATCTAGCAAAGGTTACATATTGCAAACAAGTTATTTGGGTAAGATTGACCATTACAAGGAAATTTACAAACATGAAACATTGTTAATAAAACGAAAAGGTAAATCATTTTCAACAATTTGCCTTTCATAATCTTAAAAAAAAATAAGATAATAGCAATAACATCTCAAAAGTCCAATTGAACCTGCAAACAAAATGCTATAGTAGCAACTACTTCAGCCCTTTATTCTTAACAAACAGTGTGTCCTATTCAAAACACACCTAATGAAGTTATACCTAACTACACAAATCCATCAAAACAGTAAAGATCCATACCATACAACAGTTTACCATATAGGATCTAAAACCTTAAAGATCTTCTACTCAGAACAAAGAGTCAATCCTTAAAGCTCCTGCTTAAAACCTTATTCATTTATACACTTAAAGCCAAGAGTGGTGCTTCCAGAGCAAAAGAAATGAGAAGACTTCCTTGACCTAGAACAATAACTCTACTCACTGTGGTCTTGGACCACCACTGAGAATATCCATGGTGCTTCTACTTGATGTGCAATATCTTTCAACCTGAATTGAATGAGAATAATCAAATTTGTCTGTTTATGATCTTGTAACTTGTGGCACTTGCTGCACAAACCACCCAGGTTGAACCTCAAATGGCAGGCTCAAAATATTTAACCCTAAGAGTTTCTAAAAACTTGACCAATCTTGCTGACCAATGGTTGCAACATCTCAATCCAGATGGGACACGAATAGTTTCTTGTTGACTTTGATTTACAGATATGCCTCAATCATGGAATTCAAGCTAAAGTCAAAAAGGTTATTTCATCAGAATGGGCCAGTTTCAATCAGAATAAAAACAATATCCACATACAATGCTGGGAATTGCGCTCAACTTCACGGAAAACATTGTAGAGGTCGTTACACTGATAAGGTGACCAGTCATGCCTAATATATGGCTACAAAAGCTTCCAGAATTTTAACAAGAAACCCAAAATTATAGATAAACAGAAATAGCAAAATCACAAAGAAAAATCATGAAGGGTTTTGGTTGAATATGTACCTCCATGAATTGAGTCCCAAGCTTTCATCCCTGTTTAAGTAATCAAAATGCTTCAAAATCTTAACAGCTTCCATTAGTCTGTTCTTCATTAAGAGGTCCACCATTACCAAAAGTTTGGAAGCCTCCATAAAAAAATTCACGAGTCACTGAAGTGAGTGTTCTGTCATAGCTAACCTCTTCATGAATCGAGATGTTGGAATAGGCCTGGCTTAAATAGCACACACTAAGGGTTGACTAGTGTGTGCTGTTCAAAGTAAGCCCCCCTTTCAATCCCTCTCCCAAATTCTGTTACTGTCCTTTATCTCATTTCTGTTGCAAATAAGCACTTTAATTTCTTTCACATTATTCTTGAGCAGCACCCAGCACAAGGCGGTGACTTGAGGAGGCCACAAATTTAAATTAATAGAGTGCTAATATTATTTAAATTGTATCAACTGTGTTGGGCAAGAGGAGGTAAAGTTAAAAGTAAAAATGTATTAAGTATTATTTAAACTATATCAATTATTAATCAAACCTTTCACACTAGTTATTATACTTAAACTAAATTATTATTAATGATATATAGTAATTGTCATTATTGTGAACATCACATATATTATTATTAATTAATAATATTAATTAGAATATATTTTTAATAATCAGTATATTATTTAAACTATAAAGAAATATGTTACTCACAATATTAAGGATAATATTAAATTTATAATATATTCAAAATTAATAATTATTATTAATTATTTGTTATATATTATAAATAATTATTAATTATTAATATTAAATATATTATATATCATCACAAACATATATTAACAACCCTATTTAACATTATTGACGATGACCCCATAGCGCAATGGCAATTGTGAGCCCTGTTGATAGCACAACGCCATGTTTGCGCGAAGGAGGTACAATTGTCGAGGGCGATAGAACCAAAGACCCTGCTCACATATTGTCGAGGGCGATAGAACCAAAGACCCTGCTCACATATTGGTCCAATGAGTTTTAGTGGATGCTTCAGTAGTTAGAGAAGATTTAAATATTATATTTTAATAATTGTTTAATATAATTTAATTAACAATATATTATCGTTAATAATAATTAAACGTAAAATAATATTAAAAACTAAACATAATTAATATATTAAATAGTGCTGATAATGTATAATGTTGTTATTAATATATTTATGTAATGATATAAAATATATTTAACATATTAACCTCTTGGCAAATTTTGCTTGACAAGCTTCGTCAAAAAGTTACATTGGACTCATCGTTGGTTATCAACTGCTGCTCGATTGACTCTTTTAATGTCGGTTATCCAAGCTCTTCCTATATATAGGTGTTTTGTTCAGGCTGCTCCCATGTACTTTCTTCGAGAATTTGATGCCCTCTCTCGCCAATTTCTTTGGAGTGGGAATCTTTCGACTTCTAAATGGAGCCTGGTTAAGTGAGAAATTGTGTGCAGACCACAGAATGAGGGCGGCCTTGGATTACGTTCTGCTATTTTAAATGGCCAAGTTCTTGCTGCTAAGCTATATTGGCGATGGTGTCCTAACAAAAATCAACTTTGGGCCTATATTCTCACCCATAAGTATCTTCCAGGTGTTGATGTGTTTAGTGTTCCCCACTTTCCTTTGGAGGGGAGAGGTTCCATGATCTGGAATACTTTGAAACTTGGAGCTCAGTTGGTTAAAAATGGTCAATTTTGGATCTGCCATTCTGGATCTCAAGCTTTTGTTTTGGCTGGACTCTTGGGATGGCTATCCCTCTATCCTTTCCACTCATCCTCATCTTCAGGCACTTTCTGATATTTTTATTGCTGCTGGTTGGGACAGTGTTGATTATTATAAGGCTCGTGATGGTGGGTTTGCAGCTCGTTGTCGCTGGAAACATCCTTTTGAATGGCCTCCAGGAGGATCTAAAGAAGATAGGAAGGAGCTGGCTCAGATTTTGCATTCTCGACAGTGCACTACTTTGATAGGGAATGATGTTTTAGCTTGGGATAGCAATGATCTGTCTGGGAGATTTTATGTGTCAGCAGGCCATGTTGAGTTGCTCCGACAGACTTTTGGGGACATTCAAGTTCCTTGGTGGAGGCAAGTCTAATACAAATTCTCTTGGCCCAAGTGCAATTTTTTCATATGGTTGGTGGTTCACAATCAATGTCTTACTTGGGATAATTTATGCCAGTGTGGTTTTCATGGCCCCTCGATGTGTGTTTTGTCATTCTAGTGAAGAAAGTGTCTCTCATCTCTCTTTCCAATGCTCTTTCACTAGACATATTTGGCATTTTTGGTGGGATGCGTGGAACCAAGCTTGTTGGCATGTCTCTTCTTTAGTTGAGTTCTTTGCTTGATGGGGTCAAGACGTCTTTTCTTCAAGTTGCTTAGAATCTTGGTCCTTTTATTGTTTGGCATATTTGGTTGGAGAGAAATCGTCGTATTTTTCAAGATGTGGTCTTGGGGACTCACCACTTCTAGAAAATTCTCCATTCTTTGGGAGAAACAGTTACGGCAAAATGTGACATATTGGACGCTGAGGATCCTGGTGATGCAATTTTCTCTAATCGCCTCCATATCCCTCCTCCACAAGGAAAGCTTAGGAGAAATAAATGTAGACATCCTTTTCGGAAGATAAATAGGGTGGAAGGTGGAGTCCTCCTTTGCAAGGTATTCTCAAAATCAATACGAATGGGTCTTCCCGGGGAAACCCAGGGCCTGCGGGTATTCGTGGAGTTGGTAGAGATAATATGGGGGAAGTTCAGTTTATGTTTTCTATCTATAAAGGTTATCAAACTAACAATCTCATGGAGGCCATTGCTATTTTGTATGTTGTGGAGCGTGCTTCTGTCCTTGGATGGAGTAGACTCATCTGTGAATATGATTCACAAGTGGTGGTGCGCCTATTGACTCAACAACATTTTGAGGATGTTGGTTGGAAGTTAGCTTTGGTTGTTGACCAGATTCTCAATTTGTGTGCTTTTTTGGATTCTGTTACTTTCGCTCATATCCCAGAGAGTGGAATGGTGAAGCGGATTGTCTTGCCAAATGTGCTTCTGATCATATGCATAATTGGAACATTGTGGATAGGGCTCACTTGTCTTTGGGTTTGTCTCATCAGTTAGATCAATTGGTGGATCTGGATAGGGCTATTTAATGCCCTTGGTTTGTACTTACTCCCTTCTGGGACGTGGCAACAAGGAAACAAGTTTCTAGGAGGGTTTATTTTTTCCTAGAGCAAAGGACCTCTCTCTCTCTCTCTCTCTCTCTCTCTCTCTCTCTCTATATATAT
>MU226076.1:945789-980088 GCA_018584345.1 Thuja plicata
GATTGATTATTTATTTAATTAGGAAAATTAAATAAATAATTGTGAGTTAAATTATTAAGTTATATCTTTAATTTAACTTAATATATCGGGCTATTGTATTTATAAATACAATAAAATAAATCAAAAACTAAAGGGGTGGGCCCTCCCCTATATTAAATTGTCTCTAATCTTGGCGCCAAGATTAAAGGTTAAAAGCATGGTCGACCTTGCTCTAAAATAGCCACCACCTCATATATACGAAGACTTTCGAGTGAAAGAAAATAGATGAATGCTTGCGATAATAATCTCTGATATACTGAGATCTCTCTGCCATGTGTGAATTTCTTCCAGTCATTAATTAACTCCTTCAATCAGTGAAGACTGTGATTAGTTATGTGATACATTGATCAGTGATCTACATACCTTTGTTCAGACAGTGTTCAGTAATCTACAAACACATCAGCGATCTACAGTCTATATTAGCGCACAGTAATTTCAATCCGATACATATCAGCAATCTGATCAAGCTGGAGTAATCTGATTCACCTAACAGCGACTTGACATTTAAGAATCTGTGAAAGCATATACAAAAAAGACAAATCTTAATTGAGGCATCAAATACATCTGATCTGCACTGAGAAGGAAGAAGACATCATACTGTGGTTGTTCAGATTCAGACTGAGACATAATCAGAATCTGAGATTTCCCGAGTGTATTCAGCTAGAGCGAATCAGAGGATTGCTTCGTGGATCGGGGATCGGGGATCCTCAGCAAATCCTCATTGAAATCACTGTGAGTTATTGTGTTTACAATTCCGCGAATAATACTAAGTTGGTCTGAATGCTGGGTTTTTCCTCATAGAGGTTTCCCAGGGTAAATCTTTTGTGTTATTGTTCTATTGTTTTCTTTTGTGTTCAAATAACTGATAATTGTTAGATCTGATTGCTAATATAACATGGTACCAGAGCCAAGTTCTTAACTAGTTGTGATCATATCTAATCCATTATACTCTAGATTTGCCTCTTTCTTCTTTTGTTGTTGTTTTCAAAATGGTGACAGGGCTCAAGGTAGAGGACAGATTGGAAGGAGCTGTAAACTTCACATCATGGAAAGTTCGTCTGCTCCTTGCCTTAGAAGAAAACGATCTACCGCAATTCGTACAAGGACCAACACCTAATGAACCTTCAGACCCGGATGAACTTCGTCAATTCAAGAAGAATGCATTAAAGGCCAAGAAGATCTTAATAGATTCAGTCAAAGACCATATTGTTCATGTCATTTCCAAGATGTCTACAGCTCAAGATATGTTCAAACAATTGGAAGGTATGTATGAAATAAATAACATGAGCAGGGCACTTACTTTGAGAAGAGATTTGCTTCAAATCAAAATGGAAAAGTATGAGTCAGTCATGGAGTTCTTCATGAGGATTACAGATTTAAAAGATAAAATAAGTGCTATTGATGGTGAAGTTGTAGATAAGGATCTTGTCATGCTTGCATTAAACGGTCTTCCACGCTCTTGAAAGCCATTCAAGGTTTAAGCGGAAGAGGTAATCTTCCTATATTTGATCTTCGTGTTGATTGCATTCAAGAAGAATCTCGGCTTATAGCAAGAGGAATCAAGACTTCCCGTGGTGAAAAAAATCTAGTTCTTGCTACCCAATCAGTCAAGAGTGACCATTGGAAGCAAAACAACTTTAGGAGGAACAACAACTTCAGATCTCATGATGTTAGCAGCTCAAGGAAGAAGCCAAGGGATCTCTCCAATGTCTAATGCTTCAGATATGACAAATTTGGTCACTATGCCAGGTATTGTCAAGCTCAATTCAATCAGCAAGAGGCTAATCTAAGTGAAGTTGTCAACAACGAAGATAAGGAAGATTATCTCTTTTGGTACTTGTTCTGATGGTGATACTTGTTTAATAATTAGTGTAGAGTTAACCTTACAGAATTTTATGTTAAATCTAACAATAGGGGTAAGGACATTTTTTGTACAAGCAGGCATCAAGAGGGAGTTACATACTTTCTACAATATTCGAGTTTGGTATATTCTGATTTATGTGGTAATAAGTTGGTTACTCTCTTGATTTGGAATATTGGCATGGAATTTTTCTTAGGTCAATAAATCTTGAATCAATTTGAAATATTGGATTGTGTTCACCATTATGTTGGATTATGTTGAATTGTGGAAAGGTTGAGCATATGTTTTCCTAACTCTCATTTGGCAGATACAACTGAGTACAGGAAATTGATCGGATCTTCAGTTGCTTTGATTGATGTTGAAGCAGGGTATATTGTTTCTTGTAGAGAAGTTATTTGGTTTGTTAAATGGTTACAGGTCCCAAGTTAAAATCTAGTTAGAAAAGGCTTGTGTTCAATTTCTGCATAATCATATCTGGGTGATCACATTTGAAAGCCTTCCTTTGGTTATTGTCATATCTTGACTCTGTAAGCTTAGGTGATTAAAGCATAGATCCGAATTTGATTTCTCATCTCTGTTCTAGCTAAGTATATTTTGTCTTAGTATTGATTAGGATATGTCTTCATAGACATGATATGATCTTTATAATTCCTTTATAAGTTTTAGTACATATGTACTTGTATTTGACCTATTGTCGTCTAAAGGTTTCTATGTATTCTTGTGATGAATGCTTGCTATGCTTGATTGAATTATGATATTGATTGCCTCTATTATGACTCTAACTTGTCATGAAGATGTGTGTAGTCATGGTTATTATGTTGGACTACCATTGTAGGATTGAATCTCCTAGAAATATGAAATCTCTCATGGAAGTGAGCATCTAATGATTGGCTTATTGATCTCTGATGAAGATAAGCATTCTTTACATTTGCTCATAGAATTATGCATTGATGTTTCTCCTCGATATGGTTTTTGACTCTATGCATCATTACTAATCTCCTTAAAATGCGTCTTTGATCAGATGGATTGAGTAGTAAATGAGTGATGCAAATTCGAATCCAGAGGGAGAAAGTTCCTGATGCATTCTGAAGGAATCTCTGGCTGAGTTTGCTTTGAGGACAACTCTGAAGTATGACTCAATTGGGGATCCATCATAACTTTTTATGGCTTCTTATATTCTTCCTCTTCTGACATCAAGGTAGCACTTTAAGTCCCATTGGGCATATTGTAAGTAGAATGGGTTACATTCCACGTGGCTCAAATGATTGTAACTCATAGGATACTTGATTGCTTCCATGATAGAGGAAGCCAATTTGTAGGTTTATTGGTCCAAAGGGAGTGAACCCTGGATTCTTATCTTGTAATAGATATCATGTGGATATCTCATGATGTAATTATGTGTTGCTCATCGCCATGACGATGAGATCATGGATGTAGTCATGATAGATTCTCTATCTTGGTTGAGAGGGAGTCTCAGCCTCTTTGATGTACTTGATTTGATTACCCACCTCTTGCGGGCAATACAAGGTGGATGTTGTATCTTGGATCTTCGTTGAACAAAGATATGTTTGACCACCCTCTGCAGGCAGTGTAAGGTGGTGTTGTAATTAAAGTCCACCCTCTGCGGGCAATGTAAGGTGGCATTGTAATCTCTTGAAATCCACCCTCTACGGGCAATGTACGGTGGCAAAAGTTTTGATCATTCTCTGCAGGCAATGCAAGGTGATCCTCTTGAGGCTTGTCCTCTCCCACCCTCTGCGAGTAGGTATGGTGGGTATGTTTGACCATCCTTTGCGAGTAGGCATGATGGTTCCACCCTCTGCGAGTAGGTATGGTGGATATGCTTTGACCATCCTCTACGAGTAGGCATGATGGTTCCATCCTCTGCGAGTAGGCATGATGTGAATGGTTGATTTGTTTTTGCAGGTATGCATCCATCCTCTACAATTAGGCATGATGGAAAGTAATGGTAAGGGCTAGAATCCTCCTAGCTAAGAGCAAGTGTTAATGTTTAGTAGCTAGATCGGATTCTAGCTCTCATTATTTTAATTAGGAAAATTAAAATAATTAATTAATTATTTTAATTAGGGACAATTAAATAAGGATTAATTATTTATTTTGGAGAAATAAATAAATAACTTATTATTTAATTAGGAGAATTAAATAATATATTGAATTGGGGAGAATATGTATTTAATCTGGAAATTAAATATATATAGGAGAATTAAAATAGAAAGTTAAATATTATTTATGGATTGATTATTTATTTAATTAGGAAAATTAAATAAATAATTGTAAGTTAAATTATTAAATTATATCTTTAATTTAACTTAATATATCGGGCTATTGTATTTATAAATACAATAAAATAAATCGAAAACTAAAGGGTTGGGCCCTCCCCTATATTAAATTGTCTCTAATCTTGGCACCAAGCTTAAAGGTTAAAAGCATGGCTGACCTTGCTCTAAAATAGCTGCCTCCTCATATATACGAGAACTTTCGAGTGAAAGAAAATAGATGAATGCTTGCAATAGTAATCTCTGATATACTGAGATCTCTCTGCCATATGCGAATTTATTTCAGTCATAAATTAACTCCTTCAATCAGTGAAGACTGATTAGTTATGTGATACATTGATTAGCGATCTACATACCTTTGTTCAGACAGTGTTCAGTAATCTACAAACACATCAGCGATCTATAGTCTATATTAGCACACAGTAATTACAATCCGATACATATCAGCAATCTGATCAAACTGGAGTAAACTGATTCACCTAACAGCGACTTGACATTTAAGAATCTATGAAAGCATATACAAAAAAGACAAATCTTAATTAAGGCATCAAATACATTCTGCTCTGCACTGAGAAGGAAGAAGACATCATACTGTGGTTGTTCAGATTCAGACTGAGACACATAATCAGAATTTGAGATTCCTGAGTGTATTCAGCTAGAGCGAATCAGAGAATTGCTTCGTGGATCGGGGATCCTCAGCAAATCCTCGTTGAAATCACTGTGAGTTATTGTGTTTACAATTCTGAGAATAATACTAAGTTGATCTGAATGCTGAGTTTTTCCTCATAGAGGTTTCCCAGTGTAAAATCTTTTGTGTTATTGTTCTATTGTTTTCTGTTGTGTTCAAATATCTGATAATTGTTAGATCTGATTGCTAATTTAACATGTTCATCATCATGAAGGTCACTAATGGTCTTGGCCCACCACTTAGGTCGGAGAGTAGAAGAACCAACATCCACTGTAGGAGCAGCATTACCTGGGATTGTTGGATGTGGAGCCTGAATGTCTTGAGGAATGGTTGGTGGCACAATGTCATTTGAATCCCTCCCATCGATTGAATCGAAGGGGAGACGAACATCCAAATCTGCAACTTGTGGTGGCTGATCCTCAAGGCTCAAAACCGAAGAATGTTGAAATGGACCTTGTTCTTCATCAAACACTGCATCTCGACTAAATATGAGACAATCGGTATCAACATAAATCAATCGATAAGCCTTATTTGTATCATTGTACCCTGTGGACATCAATTTCTGAGTCTTGGAATCCAGTTTAGTGCGCTTGGTATCTGGAATCCTAACATAAGTGGCTGGTAGAGCCAAAAACTTTCAGATTACTAATTTTGGGCTACTGTACAGACCAAGCTTCCTCCTCTAGGGTCATCTTCTTAATGGCCTGTATGGGATACTGATTCAAAAGATAAACTATAGTAAAGACCACCTTTGCCCACAACTTCTTTAGAACATTTCTATGCTCTAACATTGATCGAACCATCTCAATGATTGTACGATTCTTGTGCTCAACAAATTCGTTCTGTTGTGGGGTGTAAGGTGTGGTAAGTTGATCCTTAATCTCATGTGATGAACAAAAGTTGGAGAGCTCATATAAACAAAATTCTCCACCATTTTCGGACCGAAGAGTGACAATCTGACAGCCCAACTCTTTTTCCACTAAGGCCTTGAACTTCTTAAACATAATGAACACCTCTAATTTATGTTAGAGAAAATACACCCACAATTTCCTACTGAAATCATCAACAAATAGCAGAAAATACCTGCATTCGGTGACTGACGGAATGTTGAAGAGTCTACAAATATCTGCATGAACCAATTGCAAGACTTTCGATGCCCTCCAAGCATCACCGTATGGAAACGGAGTCCTATGCAGCTTCTCAGCCTTACAAGCTCTGCAAACTCTGTGATTTTGTGTCTAAATGTTAGGTAATCCAACAACCAAACTATCTCAAGCCAACTAAGAGAGATAGTGAATATTCAGATGCCCATATCGTTAATGCCAAAGATTGCTGATGGAAGTACTTTTTGCTGTCATGGCCTGCTCCTGAGAATCACCTATATCAATGAGTATAAAGACCATTATCCTCAATACCTACTGCAACTGTACTGTGAGAGTCCTTGTCAACAATGCTACACTTGTGTGAACTGAAGACGACATCCAGTTGTGGAGAATGAAGCATAATCTGACTAACTGACAGTAGATAGAGCTTCATACTTAGGACAAAGTATACATTGAGAAACATCAAATCCCTCCCACCAAGTGAAATATAAATGTTCCCTTTGTTTACAACTGTATACTCTTCGCCTCCTCCAAAGATCATTGAATCTCCAAAAGGTGTGAACTCTACGAACCAAACCAAACAATGTGTGAAATACCGAGAGGCGCTAGAGTCAAAGAACCAGGCAGATGATGTCTCATGATCTGATGGGTTGGCCATAAACGCATAAGAGGCAAACTCCTAATCAGAATGCGAAGCAACCTAGGCCTTCTACTAAGACCCTCACTGTGAAGATTGCGTGATTGCCAACCATTTTTTGGTATCTATCTTCATGTGACCAAACTTGTAACAATAATTGCACTAAACACTTCTTCTTCTTTGAAAATGCATGTGGTTTACCTGGTGCTTTTTGTAGGGAGGACTGAGGTTTACCTTTGTTCTTGTCTAAGGCTTTGGCTGTGAAAGCCACCTGTTCAGAACAGGACGAAACTAGCATTATTTCCAAACTACTACTTCGATCTATCCTGCTGCAAAAGCTTATTGCAAAAATCAAGAAACTTCAAAACAACACTAGTAGAAGTGATATTGAGTGTCTCAATGAAATGCCCGTACGATCGGGGCAGGCTTTTCAACGTGATCACTACCATATCTTCTTCCTCCACCTTGCGGCCAATAGCCTCAAGCTGATCACAAATGTCCTTGATCTTTGAAAGATGTGCCTGGAGAAACGTCTTCTCATCCATCATGACAAAGAACAACATATTCTTCAAAAAGAAATCTCGATTCTTGTTGGAGGTCTCATGAAAGATCCTTCAAGGGTTCCTAGATCTCTTTAGTTGTTTTGTCAGAAGGCACCTGAGGGAGTTGGTCATCTATAACAAAAAGCTTTATGAGAATGACGGCTTCCTAGTTACGCTCATCAAATTTGTCTTGATTTGCTTCAGCATCTTTAGGACAGGTTTCTATACCTAAAACAATCTTGTCAAGGCATCGATATTCGAACATTGTCATCATGCACTACTTCCAAGTGGTGTAATTGCTACCATTGAATAGTTGATTTCCCTCCAACATAATGTTGGTCAGAGATGCCATAATGCATACTAAGGTTGTTGATCAACCCTATGAAGGCAAAAAAATCGAAGTGGACACTAATGATCAATTAGCACAATTTCCAATGCAGAACACACTGAAAGACTGAAAAAGAAACAGACAATGAACCTAAAAAATAATTGTCAAAAGAAACTTATTTTTTTACACTAAAGCTGATTCAAAAAACCCATAGACCAAAAATCCGAATTTAAATTTTAGGGTTTTGTCCCAAAGAAACTGAGAAAAAAATACTGTGGCCACAATTTTGTAGGAAACCCTAGACGTATTTCATGATCTGGGCATCATACCAGACTAAAAATGCGAGTAAGAATGCTACTGCCAAAAATTGCGTTGAATGCAGTCGAAATACATAGACGATTTTTATCGACGATTTTTTTAGCTGCGAATTACATAGACGTGCACACATTTTTTATTTTTGCCAATTTTAACGACATTTTTTAGCCGCAAAAGTCAAACAAATGGTTTGCATACGGGTTTTGCAGAGCCGTTGCATTTTTCGAGTAGACGAAAAACGCGATAAAATTGCGTAATAAAGGTGTGAAACTTATAGAGAGATCATTGTGAGCGAGCAACTGAGATTTTGAGGTCGCACAAACAAAGAGATGATAAATTCGCGAAAAAATGCAGATATCAAGATGGAAAAAAAAAATTTATGTCACGGTCTTGAGTGTAAAGTTAGACACGATCTGTAAATGGAACGAAAAATCTTGTACCTCACTGAAACCCTATGGTTAAATATGAATGCAACCAAAGAAATAACATAAACCCTTTCAAAACGGCTTAGAAGCAAAAACCCTTGCCTTCTTTGACTAATTTTGTGATTTCCACTTCAAAAAAAATTGCCCGGATAAAACACGTCTCAGATACCATTAAACTATAAAAAAACAATTCTGATTATATTAACTATTCACCTGAATATATAGAGTTTACAAAAGCTTTAACAAAAAAACAAATTGTCTAAATATAGATAACTAAAAATAAAATTGATTAATACAATTCAAATAAAGAGGCTAAATAACCATTAACAAAAAGAATCTAGAAGCTAACTAAATGCAACCAAAGAAATCACATAAACCCTTTCAAAACGGCTTAGAAGCAAAAACCCTCGACTTATTTGACTAATTTTGTGATTTCCACTTCAAAAAAAATTGCCCGGATAAAACACGTCTCAGATACCATGAAACTATAAAAAAACAATTATAATTATATTAACTATTCACCTGAATATATAGAGCTTACAAAAGCTTTAACAAAAAAACAAATTGTCTAAATATAGATAACTAAAAATAAAACTGATTAATACAATTCAAAAATAGAGCCTAAATGACCATTAACAACAAGAATCTAGAAGCTAACTAAAAATAGCAAAGAAACCTAAGGCACTAAAAATATTCTAATATTTCTCTTCTCCTCGCCTCTTTGTCATTTACAGTAGACTAAACCAGATTGTGAAGTTCACCAAAAAAACAGAAAGGGAAATTTTAAGTGTTTATGGGCATTGTAAACTGATTATTGACATGTGGAGAATCCACTGGTTCATGCAATGATTATCCATAGAAAGAATGAAGTAGGTGTTAGATTGGAGATAGTTGATATCTCTTATCTCCATTGATTTTCTGATTTTTGTGTCTAGTAGGGCAATGAATTTTATGATCCTTGAAATGTATGAAGATTAATATTATAAAAATGACTTGCTTTATGGTGGTTGTCACTGGAAACGATTGTGCATACCCAAGATGGTAAGGGGGATGGCATGGTCATCCCCAGCCGTCCGGGGGACAGTCAACAGTTTCAAGAACAATAGTTCATCATTTCCGAGTTTTTCAAGACAATTTTGAATTTTTTTGTATGACCGAAGACAGTGTGAATACGTTTTCGACTATCCCCAAGTCCCTTAAACCGTTTCTCTTTCCGATACATGGGCATTTAGGGTGGAAACACATTTTCGGGTAACACTGACTATTATATATCATAAATAATTAATATAGTTTAATGATATAGTAAGCTATTAATTTAAACTCGTAAGAAAAGTTTGATTAATAATTAATAAAGTTTAAATAATATTTAATAATATTCTTTTTTCCTTACAACACAGTTGATATAATTTAAATAATATTAGCAATTGATTAATTTAAACTCATGGCCTCTTAAAGTCACCGCATTGTGTAGGGTGTTGCTCAAAAATAATGTGAAAGAAAATAAAGTGCTTATTTGCAATAAAAATGAGATGAAGAATGGTAATGGAAGAAACGAAGAATGGTAATGGATATGATACGAAGAATGGTAATGGATGGAAGTGAAAGAAAATAAAGTTGCTTATTTGAAACGAAAATGAGATGAAGAACGGACCTCTTTGAACAACTCACACTAGTCAACCCATAGTGTGTTGTTTAAGCCAGGTCGTTGAAATATTCTCCCTGGCTTACCAGTAAGTATGTACAATACAAGAAACCCCATGGCTTAACAATTGATCATATAAATTGAGCATCACAACATGTTTATCTTATGGCGCGACAATGGATTTTATCATATTACAAATTCTCAAAATTCTATCAATTTTTTATTTGATATCCCCTAACTACAAAGAAAAAACTATTAATTTGTGCCCCCTCAACATAAAAGTCACAAAATATAAAAACAAGTCAATGTTGAAACAAAGTAGAGATCCATTCCACTGTATATGACACTACAAACCAAATTGGATTTGCTTTTGTACACTTTCGTATTATTACTGACGGTTTTTTATTTCTTTAATCATTCAGAATGGTAAGGTTGTGCAGTCTTCACTCAAAAAATCAGTTGAAATGGCAAAATTGTAGGCTCTGTGGCAAATTTTCCACCTAAACAATTAACACATTTGCTCTATGATGAATCCATGCAGTGAACACATGTTCTTCCTCAAAAATTAATCTAGTGGAAACATGTTCTCCCTGGAAAACTCATGAACCAAATGTGTGCTCCTCCCTGGCAAAAGCCGAGAACAATTTTATTAAGGCTTTGTCTGGCATTCCAAAATTTGAATTTTTTGTTTACTCCAATAGGGTTGTGTTACTTTATGTTCTATGATGATATCTTATGTTATGCAACTCATATTCTTGTTTACTCTATGTAGTGAAGTATGAATCCAAAAAGCTAGAGCATTTATTCCATTCAGTTTGATATGCAATGTGTACATGGTAAATCACTGATTGTTCCTAACACAAGAAAAAGGGTACATATATACGAGTCCTAGAATGGTCGAGATTACTAACTGCAAGGAACTACCAACTAATCATTGGGAACTAACAACCCAATTACAACATAAATGACTTGGCACATTCTGCCGAACACGAAACATCGCATGAATTCCCCCTCACGCCCCACTTGCATGAATGCACCAACCTTTTTAGACTTGGTAATCACTACGGGGGCAGGAGCAATATCCAAGTCGCAAGACAACTTTGCAACTTTATGCATGACCAAGGTTATGACGTTCAACTCCGCCAGGTATCTTTGTACCATACAAAGTACGGCATTGGGGTTTAGTTTACAAATCTATATATACATCCCATGAGCCTCATCCTCACCTGATGAGCCATGTCCTTCTGGAGTCTTAGCCTTTCAAGAAGTAATAGTACCCATCCCAACCTACTCTTGGGGCTCTCCTGACTAATTAGCCATTTTCTAGGTTGATGGCTCTATGACGTAAAATTGCCTCTACTGCTGGTATACCCTGCTCTACTTCCCTTGTAGGTGCCAATTGTTCTACCTCCCTTCAACTATTCACTTTTAGATCAGCACACAAAATTAGTAGTTTGTATTCATCTTATCATTCAATAGACATTGCATATGCCAATATATACGATTTGGATCTGCTATATTATAGGTGAACTCCTGCAACAAATCCCTTGCATCATGGGATAACAAATAACCGAACTATAACAAAGACATGTAAATATATATATAAGCTCCTAAACAAACTAACAAATACTTTTCTATGTATCCTATAATTCTAACAAACATGTGAACAATAATAGTTTTCCCAACATTCCCCCCCTTAGTGTGAACATGGTAAGAACTTGCACTCTACATTTGCAGTAAGCCCAACTCTGGTGACTCATGATCTTGATTCAAAATGAAAGGCACCTCTCATCAACTTTTCATGGTTTTCACACAAGTTTACCATAAACCTAGACATGAACAAGAACCCACTCATCTGTGCACCTCATGTGGTTTTCTAGACCCTTCAACAAACCCTTTCTAGACCCTTCCATTATACTAGTGCCTTTGTTCATTGCATACATATCACAAATCTGAAAAAACACATTCCATAAGAACACTATTATCGATCGTTGCCACTCGATCTTGAACAGCATAGACAATTGCCACTGCCACTGCCACTGGAAGTTGCCCTTGACTTTTGTCATTTTGGCACGAAATGGGAATGGAACATTGGTTATTATTTCCCCCCTGCCACAACAATGTGAAAAATTTCCACTTATTCACACAGCCAAGAACACTGAAAAGCAAATCATATGGTGCATACTAGAGAATAAAATGCCACCAAAGTTGATGAGTGGCCCCGTCGTTGGTGACTAGCGAGAGGACACTGATTGTCGTCCTTCCTCCATTGCCTCCTACCTCCAATCTTGAATTATTTAAAGCACATATTCTTCATCGCTAGGACATGACAACTCTTCATTACTAGCATATTGTTTGTTGCATTTATGCCAATTGTCTTCATTTTAACCTAGTGCCATCACCATATTGGCATGTAATGGTGGTAGTAATCAATCAAACACCCTTTGGATACACATCCTAGGTATAAGAAGGTGCACACCACTTGTAATGAACTAACTTACCACAAGATGAATACAATAAGAAGTATGCTTCAAATACTTAATAATAATATGCTACTTCAAGGGGGCAACCTCCTAATCCACTTCACGGGGAATATACCTCCAATAATCTTCAACTCAATACTCAACATGATGATAATAACTAATCGGTACCTCCTATATTATGCCTTGGATAACACATAGGCTGACTTAGATACTTAAATATGAATCATATGACAACATATATGTATACATAAATAAATACATATATGCATGCATGTATGTATGTATGTATAATTATAACAATAATTATGTAGCTTATTTAACCATATAAGGTAACCACAAGCTGACAACTCATTCTTTTAAGTTTTTTGTTCTTCCTTTTTGTTCTCTTATTCTTTCTCTCTTACTCTTGCTCTTGCTCTTGTGCTTGCTTTTTTCTTGCTCTTGCTTCTACTCCTACTCTTGTGCTTTTCCTTCTGCTTTTTTCTTTAACTATTTTTTTTCTTATTCATCCACTTCTTATACTTATTCTTTTTACTTTTTCATTTCTTAGGGCAAAAAAACTAATTTTGAAAGTCACTCAATTCCAATGTAATACTGGCGCGATGGGACGTTGAGACGGGTTTTCGGGACAGGTGGGACATAGGGCCTCAATTTCAAGACATTCAACATAGTAACATAGTGCATACCCAATAGTAAAATTCAAATAGAAATTCAGATTATCAGCAAATAGGATTTATCATTTAAATTAGTTCTATCAAATGTGAAATATCATAAAGATGATTACAATGAGTAGCATCATGCATGATATGATTCATAGCGGGGGGCGCGGGGAAGGGGGGGTGTTGTATATTATACATATAGAACTTGAAATGCTAGTTATGAAATGATGTTTCAGTATAACATACCAAATTGAAATACTTGAACATAGCAAAATTGCAACACGAACTAGAACCATTAGGCATTCAACATAGTAACACAGTACATACCCAATAGTAAAATTCAAAAATCAAAACTCAAATAGAAATTCAGATATCAGCAAATAGGATTTATCATTTATATTAGTTCTATCAGATATGAAATATCATAAAGATGATTACAATGAGTAGCATCATGCATGATATGATTCATAGAATCATGATCAATATCAAAATGAGTACAAAATCATGTCAATATAGTGAAGGGAGGCCTCTAATCATCCCCCAAGCCAAAGTCCTCATCACTGGCACACCAACCAACCCTACATCAGTTTCTGCTGCAATCTCCTCCTCATCAATCTAAGATGGATCATTTGGCTCTACATCCCATCGTGTTGTTGGGCTCTCCTTGTACACGTGTGTCTTGCGAACTACGATACGCAAGGCATTGTGTACAGCAACTAGCTTCTCCGCTTTCTTAGAGGTAAGTTTGTTCCTCTTAATAGAGTGGATGAAGCTATAAGTAGACCAGTTCCTCTTTGTAGCCGAGGAACTAGAAACCTGAGATAGCAATCAAATGGCTAGTGTGAGAAAAGTTGAAAACTCTTGAGTTCCCTTAAAAGTTAAAACTTTAAAAATGAAAACATTTCTTAAATACACAATTTAATAAATAGGCTCTAAAGTTGAGGAACTAGAAACCTAAGATAGGAACCGAATGGCCAGTTTGGTAATCTTTGACCTCTACAATCCATGACATTTCCACCACAAAATCGGATACATTTGTGCCATTGTCCTGATATACATCTTTGTCACATCCAAGTAACCTATAACATAGCAAAATTCATCATGAACCAAAACCATTGAACATTCAACATGGTAACATAATGTCATAAACATACCCAATAGTAATAATAAAGAATATTGAATTACCAATTACCTGTAAGAGTGGCAAATTTCGTCCACTCAGAGCGAATCTCGTTAGTAGTATCAGCATAAAACATCTTAGCAATGCACCTGAAGAACCCTGCCTTCACCTCATCATCCTAAAGTGGCGTAACTCTATCAGGCCTACTCATGTACCACTTAGGATTCAATGCATAGGCACACATGTGCAAAGGTGTGTTCAGCTTCTCCCATCTGTGGTGAATGATTCGTTGAATGTGCTCATTGTAGAATGCTAAAGTGGGGTTCGTGACTTGCACAACAACCCTCATCTGGCCAAGCATAGAACCAATGCACTCATAAACCTCTCCAAGGGTAGGTGCATCCCCATCACCATATCTGATCACCTAGAAAACCGAAGTATTGATGGAGACTGTATTTTGCATCACTCCAAAACTGATCACTCTTCACTGTCTCCTTCACCCTCTTCCCCTCCTCTGTCTAGGCCTTAGCCCATCGATTCCATTCCTGTGTCATAACCATGAGTTGCAGTGGCTCTTGCAACTAAAGCATTCTCTCCAAGAGAATGAAATACGATGCATATCTAGTCTCAATTGGTTTCAAGAACTCCTTCGCGAAGCTCCTGAAGAGTACATGTGAAGTGTGGTGGTTACAGATAAACATCTGCACATCTCTCGCATCATTGACCACCCTCTAATCCAATCAATCTTCCCCATGTTCTTGAGTGCATTGTTCATGGCATGCACTATCATGGAATCCACCAAATATATCTATACGCTGCCTCAACAAGCTTCCCTACAACTCTGCACACATGTGTTGCATCTGTCACTACTTGGACCACATTTTGTGGCCCAACCTCCTCAATGGCCTCCATAAGGACGTGAAACTGAAAATCAACATCTTTGTGATGTCCTGAACAATCAACTACCCTCAGAAAGTATGGGCCCTCTATGTATATCACCATGACTTTGATGAGTGGACGATGGCTAATGTTCGTCCACCCATCCATAACTATGTTGCAACCAAACTCTATCCAACATGCCTTCATCTGCTCCATCAAAACACCATCCTAGTTATATTGCTTATCCAAGATCGCGGTCCTCAATTTGTGCTCACCCGGTGGCACAAAAGATGGCCCCCCTCCTTCGCCACCAAGGACATCATCTCCTTATAATAAGGAGATCGAACTACATATAATGGCATGCCATTGGCAAAGAACCTACCAATGGCATCGTCTAACCAATCCTTCATGTGCATATTAAATAAATTAGCTATGGGGTTACTTGAACTTCCTTCCTTGTGTTTCCCCTTGCTACCCTCCCCTACTGAACTCTAAATGGATGAAGGTCCAGAAGCTAATTCTAACATAGTTCCTGCTCTCTGATGCATGATACGAGTAGAAGTATGTTGCTGCTCCTGCAACTGCTGAATTACAGGAATTTCTTGCCTAGCAGCCAAAGACTTAGGCACTGAAATTGCACTATCATCAGGAATGCCCCAAAGCTTGTTTATCTCAATTATATACTTGACAATTTGAGCTTGCAACAAAAATTGACATGCAGTCACACCAATTTTTGTCCAAAAGAGCAAGTGTGCATTAACTCTAGTGATGGACCCAAACCATTCTGCACCACAAAAACTGCATTTCCACTTTCTTGGGCCACCACTTGTAGGCTTATGGGCTAATCCCGGTACTCTTATTGCAAATTGTTTACGAGGAGATTTCGGATCATAAGGACCCCTAGCAGATTTTGCCAAAGTCCAAGAGGGGCATTCTATAGAAGGTTGTCCTGCTACAACATAAGATCCTGCTTCTGGATCAGTCCCATGGTCACTTGCCTCCTGCTCAGGTTCATACTTTGATAGACTTGCATCCTCAGAACCCGTTTCCATCTCATCTCCACTATATTGCTCACTGTGAGAGGCCATCTTGACACTACATTTCACAAAATGAAATATTTTCAGCCTAATTAGTAATTTAAAAAAATTAAACAACAAAAATGAAAACACTTTCAACGAAAAAACAATGAAAAAGAATTTAGAAACAACAATGCATTCAACATGTCATTTTAATTTACTATTTAGTTTTAGAATAAAATCAGAAAATAAAACAAAAAAATTCTAAAAACCCTACCTTGTGCTTGATGAATCTTCTTCCTCTTGATCTTCTTGCTCCTCTTGCGCTTGCAATCACCTACAATCACTCTTCCAATCACTCTACAATCACTCTTTGTACTCCTTTTCACTATTTTATCTCAGCTGCAGCAAACAATGCAAAATCACTATGTGAGAATGAAATGAAGTTTATGAGGCTTATGAAGACTAAGAGCGCCAAAAATGGGACCCACAATATTTTAGGGTTAAAATAGAACCTATTATAAAAAAAGCGGGAACTACGTGGTGCAGCGGAGGCGGTGGCGGTACTTGGGTACTCCAAGTACCCGTCATCGGGACGTCCCCGCATCCGGTACTCCTGGGTTTTACCCCGGGTGCGCGTCCCCGGGTTTCACTGTAGTCAATTCTGCTCCAATTCCACTAGAGCTTGGATTGAATATGCTTCAATATGTTCTTAAAAACCCTTTAAAATAAGAAAAAGAATTCACTCAGCTTTGAAAGATATACAATTTCCTAAACGACCTCCAAATTTGAAGAAAATGCCTTGCCTTCACGATGCCAAGATCATGCTTTGATACTACTTCTAATGATATAACTCACACAAGAAGAATATAATAGGATGTATACTGAAAATATGTAATAATAAAAACATGCCACTTCGAGGGGGTACCTCCAATAGTCTTCAATAACCATTTAATACTCAACATGATGATAATAACTACCCTATACCTCTTATATATACCATATTATACAACCTAGGGTAGCTTAGATACTTAAATATGAGTCCTACAATGATGTAAATACATATATATGTAATTAAAATAATAATTATGAAACTTATTCAAGAGTTAAGGTAGTCATAAGCTAACTACTCATAACACAATACCCACAATACTCATAACCATCATTTAATAAATTGTGAGCGACAAGTGAAGAATGCAATCTTTATTTTCATATATCCTCCTTGAGTCCATAGAAGTGATGGGTGATGAGAAAGTTGTATTCTAACAAACAATGCAATGTAATGTAGGGCAATAAATGCTTCAGTGCGACAAAGATACAAGCACATTTTTTGAACACCATCTATCATGCAATCCCTCCACCTGGTAATACAAATGAACGGCACTCAAATAAAGTGGTTGAAAAAACATACACCAAATGAGAGCTGATCTTAAAGTTTCTGACAAATCATCATGCCCCATGGCATCTTCAAGATTTTCTCCAATTTGGCCCATTCAAAGTAAATTTATGTAGATTTACAATTTAATTTATGACTTTTACTTAATTGAATTTCAATGTGTAACTTATTGTTTACACTACATTAGGTTATTGGTACTTGTTTCACACTGCTGTACTAGTGAACTACCAGCCCACTTTGTGACCCTTTTTTAACAGTTCAATTGTGGCTCATTTTTCCAACCCCCACACATCACCTGCCAATTACCACACTTTGGGTACTGAAAGCTCCTAGCCTGTCGCTGATGTCATGAGAAATTTTCCATGGACTGGCTAGAACTCGAACCTAGTACCTCCTCCTATTTGCTGCTGGAGTACTCTACAACTAAGCTACCAGACCACATTGTGACCAACCAGTCCTTTTACGGTTCTGGTGGGAGGCAGGGGGAGGTGACCTCATTTGTCCACCAATAAATTAAGTCATACATCACTGTCATCACAACAACATGAGCTTCTCTGCACTTATAACTTAGTTTTATATCTGCTGTTTGAAATGAAGGTATTTTACTATTACTGTTATGCACATAAGACCTAGCATACCGGTAAGATACACGAGGGCAAAACAGGCAAAACCCTACAATTAAGCTCTAATAAATATACCACAGCTGCCATCTTGATTTATGAACCTATCAAACATAAGAAGAGGCTGGGTCAACTATAACTATTTGTTTCATTAAGACATTATACCAAGGTTAAGAATCTGGGAAGGGACGAAGGGACGAGTTTCCAGACGGCAAATTTTTTTGCCATTTTTGGGGACAGCTAGGGGACGGAAAAGGGGACAGCTATATAGAAATAGGGAAAATAATTATTTGAAGGGATATTTATTTTTTCATAAGAAACATGGATAAAACATGCACTTACACATTACAGAACCTAAAAATATATGAATTAGCAGAATTCTTATGCCAAATTTGTGTTATTTTGAGAATCGAAGTCAAAGTGTCTCTAGAATTCATTGTCAGTATGCAGAACTTATAGGGATGACCCGTAGGCATCCCACCCCCGGGGAGTGGATGCCTAAAAAAAATTCCGGGGAGGCATCCCATAGTAACGTAGCTTTTGTAATATTCTGCAATGTGAATGATATTTTTTCATGGTATCAATTTTTTGTTGCTTCCCTCTTATCATGACGTTGAGATACAGCAACAGAGGAAGATCTATGATGAATAGCATACAGCGAAAATTAATCCCTCTTAGGAGAAAATCATCAAGAACTTGTAAAATTGTTACAGTAAAAAGTACAGATGATTAACATCTGTAGTTATTTACCATGGACTCCTCCTTTTGTCTAATAACCCAAAAATAATCTAATACACATTTCCATGCCATGTTAACGCATAGAATATCAAGTAAAAAAAAGTTTATAACTATTAAATAGTACGTACTAGTAGAAAATAACATAAAATTCTCAATTTTATTGTAATTATTTCAAATCATTTATCTGCCACACATCTAAATGCAGCTAAATTTAGCATTTTTCTTTATAATACCTTTGTCACAAAAAGAAAGCTCAGAAATATAAAGCACTTCTATAAGCCTTCGCAAAATACGTGCAAATTTAGAGCTAGACAAACTAACCAGGGCCGAAATACAGCTCTCTGAGGAAGATGGGATATTACAAGCCTGTTGTTCTCTATCAAGATCCCAAACCATGATGAAGGATATCTCCCCTGATGCATACTGCCAGTTAAAAGAAACTTAGAACACCTATATGGTAAGGAATAAAATGCAGAACAGTAAGAAAGAATAAGAAATCCATTTTAAAAAAGTGTCAACAAACAAATTACGTCGACTTATCTAGCATTACCAGATAACCTGTCAACTGCTGCCAATCAACCACAGCATTCACACTGCGAGCACCAGGTCTGTGCCCTTGCGTTGCTTGCCAAGCTGTTGCAAGTTTCTGTTTATCTCGTTGGGTGTAATCTTTCCAAACACGAACACTCCCATCACCTGTAACTTACAGTCGATATTAGTGGCCTCCCCACCATTCCCAGTTCAACACCTGAAAACTACATAGAATCACAATAATCTGGAAAACATACCGGCAACGGATCTTACTTGAAGCAACAAGAAGCATGCTGTCATCCAGTTCGTTGACAAGGGACAGCTTTGATATTCCTCTGTTGGCACCATCATGGTTATCAAAATTATTCATCTGTAAAGATTCTTCGTAGTTCCATATCCTGTAAAATACAAAAGAATTTATTTCTTAATACCAAGTGCCAACCAAGATACTTATATGAGTTCCACATGCCAAATAGAACCAAGGCAGTCTGTGATGAAGATAATATTACAACTCTAAGTCAAATCATATTAGTTTATAGTTGTTGAAAGTTTGAAAGAACTGGCAGCAATCCAGCAGATACACTTTTGGTGCTAGGTAAATTTGCACTTGTTTATACTCAAAATGGTAACATAAGTATTCTCCCTCGCCTCGCATCAAACCCAAATACTACTACAATCCACCATCTTTTTGGCCATAATACGAAAGCCATTAGCACAACAGTATTATATCCAATAACGAAAACAGTTTATAAATGGTCAAAACATGTCAATATTTGCCATCACAAACACACCAACAGTTTGCAGTTGACAAAAGGTGGCCACAACAATTTTTTACCTTCCATAAAGACAGAAGATCAGATGCTGAGACAAATATCAAGCAGAAAGACGAAGCTTGTATCAACCAACCGTGCCTGAATGAAATGCATACCTCTTCGTAGACATTTTTCTCAAGGAGACAATGACAAATACCAAAATTACTAAATATCATCTGGAACAAGACATAAATTCAGTAGCTCAGAATACAAACCCACCATGTACATTCATTTAAAAATCAAAAAGGGAAACCAATGTCACACAGAGAAATGACTCTCTAAAAGGAGAAATTCAACTCATCAAAGAAGCATTTAGCAGTAGAAGCATATCAACGGAAATACAAGATCCTCTTCCTAACAAGGGACAGAGACATTTTCTTCATATGTAAAAAATTTATTATTGTGAAAACGATTAACTTCCAAGCAAAGCACTCTGCAAAAAACATGTCAAAGCTACCTTACAGCGAAATAACACTTACATACAACTTTGTTATCCTAGCCAAAAACAAAACCTTTCATGTTGCTTGCCACGCAAGGCAGTAAAGGTCCGCTAAAAATGCTGTCAATCTCAGCACAGCACAGCAATTTAGAAAAGCACAACCCATCAAATCAACAAAACTTATCTAAATTACAATTTCAAAAGCATAAGCCAGATGTCTGGAAATAAGAACTCCTTTTCATAGCAATGCAATGGATATTATATGGGATATTTTTATGTTTTCTTGTGGAAAAGCATCAGAAAGAAAAAAAGAATTTTCCACAAGAACTCCAAACACTTAAACCATACCCTGAACATTCCTAGCTCAAATAGTTTGCTATGCATTTTGAAATAAGTTAACAAAAATTGTGATTTGAAGATAATTGACTGATAAAGTTTAATGATATGAGGAAAGAGAATATCAGTTAGATGTGAATATCTCTCTTAATGGGATTAGTGAATGTTTATATTATGGTATGAATGTTGTGGTTAATGGACTACCTACCTTGATAGTTAAATGAAGTGGATGAAGGAAACTAATTACCCCTCCCAAAAAAGGAGGGAAATAATCACTGAAGAGAGGAGAGCAGATAAGGAAGAATAGCAAGACACAACGATTCGGGTATCTCACACACTCATAGTATATATGTCTTGTTGCATGTATTAATTAGATACTCTTTCAAGTCACGGTAAGACAAGTACTTTGTATTGAAAATGTCATCATTGTTTTCTTTTCGTGATCGCTTATTATCTTTTTCTGTTGACATGATACTTTTAGTAGTTTGATGTTGACTCTTAGTCATGCTTTTCTCATTGAGCGTGTTGCCATGGATATTTTATCGTAATAATATCCAAACATACACACACATATGTACATGTGTTTGTGTCTGTGTGAAGATATCAATATATATGTATAAGAAAATTTGGATAGGTCTATAAAGAGATTGTTTTGGGTATGCATGCAAAAACAGAGGCGGTAAGTTGGTAAAATGGTCAGGATTATCTTGTATTCAATCTGCTTATTGGCCATAATTTGGCCAGGCATTGTTGACATAGATATACTATAATTATTTTATTGGTCATAGTAGCGCTCCCAATTAAGGTGCATAACCTGTGTAACCCGGTGCCTTCAATTTACCTTTCATTAATGGATATTCATGAATAAATTAAGTTTCATTGAGAAATTCAAATCTCGAACCAAACCCAGTCATACCAAATGATACAAAAGCAATACTTTTCATTATTTTACTAAAAATATGTTTCGTAAGGTGTTTACATTAAGCAAGGTAAACATTACTCTTGAAGGAGTAATCTATACCCTACTTCACCATAATGAATAATCAGAATCTGAAGAAGTCTTGCATGTAAATAACAAAGCCAGTTCACTTTCCAGAAAAGAAAAGTACAAATTCAAGAATTTATCTTAAAAGGGAAAATAAAATGCTTCTTTTGTAATGAAGCAGGACATGTAATTTTGAATTGTAAGATGAGGCATAGGATCTTATAGATGACGAAACAAATCAACAGGCTTCCTTGTCTGAAGCAAGTGACCAAGAAAGCTATGTCAATGATGAAGACTTATCATGTTGCTTCTCCTCCTCATCAATCCTCCTAACATCTTCAAAATCAACATCCCATCACACCAATGGAGTCTGTCAATTATAGGTAGTCGATCCTGAAGTCTCAAGGCACTATGAACTGCAACTAGTTTTTTAGCTTGTTTCTCTAAATGGAGTGGACAAAGCCATAGGTGGACCATTTCCTCTCTGCAATAGAGGAACTAACAATCTGTGAGAGGAAACGAATGGCAATTTGTTTCAAGTGCCATGCGTCCTCCCCATGAAATTTCCACCATCCAATGGGATTTTTTGTGAAATGGTGACCTTAACTGTCCTAGCTTCTAGTTTGCTGAATGTAGAACCCTGAAGATCAAATTACTGAACCCACTGCTGTCAAAGAATGGCTGCCTCAGACTCCGAGAGTACTTGGTAAGTCCAAAAAATTTAACTTGGCATAAACTCAGCAAATACTCCACAAAAACTCAACAACAAAGAAAGTACTTGGAATTTAAAATTTCATAGAGAAACATTTTCTTTGCAAATAAATCGATTAAAAAATGTACTAAATAAAAATTCAGATTTTGAAAAAGAAAATGCATGGTTTTATAGCAAAAACAACACATGGAAGATGTGTTTTAACCAACATTTTACCCACGCCGATATTATTACCCACGTTTTTTATATCTGTAAAATTTGAGAGTTAAAGTTGTAAAAAGTTACCTAGAAAAAAAATGAGTAGTCAGCAACTTAGAGAGTACTCATTGTGTTTGCAAACATTGGTTGTAAGTACCTCTATCACATCTTCATCCTCAGAAGAAAGCATTTAGCTAGGTCTGGGTGCATACCACTTTGGATTAAGAGCAAAGGGAGGCATATGAAGAGGGGAGTAATATGCTACTTATAGAATTCAAATTGCAATTCAAGATCCTTTCGAAGAATTGCTTGCTTCTTTTGATCAAGCATGCTATCAAAACTCTCATAGATCTCCCCCAAGCTAGGAGGGTCTATAGTTGTATACCAAATTACACCCACAGTTGGTGATATAATAGAGCAAATACACCTCCACCAAGCAACATATTTTTTATTTTATTGTAGAAGATTTGAACTCGGCACCATCTAGGTGCCTGCAACATGAACTTTACCATTACACCAAATGCCTTTTGGCACCTCCAAGCAACATTTAACAATTAAAACTTTCAAACTACAAACTAAAACAAAGTGCAACAAACTCAAAAAAAAATCAGATTTCTTACTTGATATTGGCCACCAAGTGTCATTAAGTATCCTTTCTCTCACCTCCTTCCCTTATTGCGTCTTTGATTAAGCCCAATGTTTCCAATCTCCACAAACAACCGTAAAATGTGGAGCATCCTGCAGCTCCAAGATCCTCTCCAACAAACTGTAATAGCTAGCATATCTAGTCTCAACTAGTTTGAGGAAATCTTTCTTTGAATAGTGTGATGGTTATGTGTAAAAAACATTTGTATGTCTCTAGCCTTTGCCACTGCTACATTCACCCAAACCATTTTGCCAATGTCTTCACAACATTCAATAGAGCATGTACACAACATTGAGTCCAAAAAATATGTTCATAAGCACTCCCAATCATCAAATTAGCTAACTTACAAACACAGTTGAATTTATAACAATTTGCACAAACATTAGATGTCCCAATCTCCTCTATCACCCCTCCTTCAAAATGGCGAACTTGAAAGAAGCATCCTTATGTTTCCCAAGAATAGTCAATAGCTCTAAGAATATATGAACCGGCAAGGCACTTAACAATATCATTAACAAGTGGCCTATACCGAATATCAATCCACGCAACCATGACAATGGAACAGCTAGTCCTAATCCATGTTTGTCTCATCTCCTCCATCATCATGGTCACTTTTGATTATTGTTTGTCAAGGAGGGAGGTACACAATCTATATTCTCCAAAGGAGCCATAAGAGGGTGCAACTATCTATATATCTTTCAACATAGTTTTGAAAAAAGGCAACCTTGCTTAATGAAATGGAAGTGCTTATGCATAAATAATTTGGCTACTAAATCATCGGCTTGCTCACATCTTTGCATATTCATTTGCCCCATCACTAAATTTTTTACTTACTTTCCTCTTCCCTCCATCACAACTCTCTCCAAATGATACATCAGAAGAGGCATGCAAATCATAGATGACTATTTCTTATTGTGAGTTGTAATGATTTTGTTGTCACTCACTCCAGCCAACTTTTGCCATTTCAACTTGTTGATCCAATGTTACTGACTCACACTCTAGAACATTTTCCACTCTCACCCACTAGATGGGCTATAACCATCGTATACCTCCCATGGTAATGAGTGTTGCAAATACAAGAAAGCCACTTCTTGCCCACATATTTTACCTTTGTTGGCGGTAACATTCATAGCAAACTGAAGCAATGGTTTCTTGGGGTTATAAGGGCTTTTAGCAAATTTTTGAAGAGAGGGTGTAGAGCATGCATAACAGTCATGTAGAATAGAAGCTGAGGTTCAATTTTCAGAAGTAGAGGAAGGGCCTACTGAGACTAAGTTCACTTCATTTTCACTTTCACTGCCCTCATGACTGTGACTATTGTTGCTGCTCATTTGCTGGTGTTTTTGTTTATGGTTAAAAATCTGAAACCAAATCAATGAAATTATTTTTTGATCTACAAACTAACTATCAAGCTAAAAACTTAGAAAACTAAAAAAAAACTACATACCTTGCCTATAGCTTCCAAGCTTGCAGCTGAGAAATTGCTTCGCATTTGAAGCAAAAGAAAAGTCAGTCCAATCTCTTCCCTCGATCATGCCAATCTCTTCTCCAATAAGCAAACTCTCACAAGGAGCAATAATGATCAAATGAAAGAGGAAATATGCTTGTTGGGTAAGTCTTGAGTTTTTGTTTTAACTGTCATTTTAGGGTTCCTTTGTGGTGTCAGAATGCTTGTGGTCCCCCCATGCTACAATACAAGGGGAAACAACGTTTAAAAAACTTTAATTTCTGTCTTTTTGTTGGTAGGAAGCAGAAGCGGAAGCGTCCCCAACTGCAGGAGGGACGCCTTGTCATTCCCAGGACAGCCGATGGACATCTCAGACGCCCCTTAGCCGTCCCAAGGATGGCTAGGCATCCCCAAACAGCTAGATAACATTTCAGCCTTTCCTGCTGACTCTCAAGCAGCAGGGGCAACTCCTTGACATCCCACCAAGCCTGAAACAACTAGGGAATGGTATGCCTGCCTCCAAGGCGGGACACATACCCGTCTATCTCTGACTTTTAGTGCTCATGTTGTTAGGTTTTTGTTACAAGTTGTTTCAAAAACTCCCTAATTCTAGAATAAAGTAGAACCATGCGGGAGAAATACTAGGAAGATTCAGTCCTATATAAATGTATATCTCGAATGATTTGTATATAGAAAAAGCTATGATTATTCGTGTGCTGCTCTTAAAAATTAATAGTTAAATGACCAGAACTCTCCTTTTCAGATCTTGTCTGTTCCATGGACACCGAGCAATCTAGCACTAATGATCTTCCTACAGGAAGAATTAGCAATACTTGAAAAACAAATCTGACATGACACACTTCACTTGCTTTATGAACTGAGAAAAGTCAAAGTGTAGACACAACTCTAACATCTACAACACAGGTTAAAAAGAGGACACATACCTTACTGTTTCCTTCTCATCTGCAACAACTACTATTGGGATGAAAGGATGGAGCAATACAGCCTTAGTTCCTAGCTCACAGCCTGTATCCCAACTAGCCTTCTGATCACTGACTTTGGTTACATCTGCAAGATAAACAGCTGACTCTTATCTAACATTTTGTCAAGTCACATGGAAAACATACATAATTTGAAGGGGCAAACAGGATACATGAGTTATTTTAAACAAGAAATATACACTTTCTGGATAAAGGAGAAAATGGTATTTACTGGAGTGTTGACATTTTGCTATTCTATCAAGAGCCATACTCTCTCTTTCTTCTCTTCTTACTAATGATTCCTCATCATCATTAGCTGGATACAAAAGAGGCCTTGAGAAATGACCACAACTCCAACTATATATAGTTGATTGTGGAACAAGCCCTCTTTCAGAAGTTGATGACATTCCAGATGAGGCTAAAATTGAGTCAGCTAATCCAGCATCTGTAGTGTGCATATGAGGACTAAACTCTAATGAACAGACCCTCCGTATTAATTGTGTCCTAGTTGGGGGACTAGCAGGAGGAGTTCTGAATGTAATAGGAGCTGTAAAATATAAAAATGTAACGGCTTGTCAAAATTTCATCAAATAAAATGATCACTTTAATTAACACAAAGATATGTATATTTTTATCATGACCAGCACAAAAGACACAGCAACAACTAATAAAATAATCAGCAGAATGCTTGTCCCATTAAAGTTAGAGCCTGGTGAAACCAATTGCTAAATACTCTGTTTTACTCTAAGCTAGACCTCTATAATATGTTGTGCTCAACTAAACATCTTTGAATCTTGCTCTATATGCCTGTAACAGTTAAAAAATCTAACCTGGATTTAAATCTAACCAAGAAAATGAACGTGCCAATCCAGGCAAAGTAGAAACAGATGGAAGAGAAGCATCCCGGGGATGTCCAACACCACCAGTAGGCCTGACTGGCTTCACTATAACTGGCTCAACACCAATTGTCCGAAGTATTTGATGCCCCAAACTTGCAACACGTGGAGAAGGATCCCTTGCCAATGTATACATCGCTGCAACACACTGTGCATATACTGCATTATCCAAGGATCTGGACTTTGGGAGCCTTGAATTTCCATTACTTACAGCATCACTGAGTGACACCCTTGACTCTGAATGCTGTGATGAACCGTCGGAGGATGGAGATCCATGCATAACAGTAGATGATGCCAGAGGGCTACTAGCAGGTACCCTTACCTCTCGAGCTGAGGAACAACTGTCACTTCCTACTCTTAAGACTGGACCATGACTAGCAGAAAATGCATTCAGTGATTGAGTTAACTGGCCAGCATTAAAGTAGCTGTTAGTTGAACTTCTAATAGATGCCAATGATGGCAATGAAGTCAATGTGGAATTGGAAGGTGGCTTTAAATATGCAGCAGCCATTGGTTTCAGCTGCTTGTTATGCCCAACAGCAAAGCGTGATAAGGCTGTAAAACAAGTTAAACCACCATAATTCCTTAGATGGCATTAAAATAAAATTAGTTTTTACAATACGCTTCCAATTCAAAATAATGTCTCTATAACTTCAATGTTTAATGTTGGAACTACTAATACCTATTGCAAGTTCAGCCCTGACAAGTGGGCTGCCATCAGATAGCACCTTTAGGAGATGATTCGCAATTTCTTGTTCCGCTTTACTTCTTTCTTCATCTTCGTCATCATCATCGTAGGAATACCCATCTCTTAATGGCTCAGAGCCAGTATCAAGAAGAGTTCCTAAAGCATAAACAGCAGATGCCCTCACCTGAAAACCCAACCAAAGAGTTACAGCTGATTGTCCACTCCATGACAATTTTTAAGTAATGTAATGTGAAATTGAATTCAACAATCACCTCTGGTTGAGGCTCAGATAGCAAAGGTGAACATATGTCTGTGGCATTTTCACTCAGGCCTAGCAGTTGAGCCTCTGGAAAACCTTCCCACAGCTTTCCAAGACACAAACAAAGCCATTGCAAAAGCAAAGGTTCTGACTGTGCCTCACCTGGAGGAGCAACCTGCATATGCTGGAGGCACACACTGATTAATCGAGACTTCAAACATTCTTCCTGTCCTCGGCGGTGCCCATCAACAATCACAGCTAACACAAAAGCTGCCATAGCACGCTGTTCTGCATAGACATCGGTACTATCAAGGAATTTGATAAAATACTGATGCCCATTATCCTTCACCAAATCCACTTGGCATGACTGCAGATGAATATAACCAAAAAATCAGAATATAAAGAATAAAATCTGCCAGTTGATTAAACTTGTTTCCCATCCAGGACTAATAACATTATTAAAACATAGATGTGATAAAATCAAAGCCAGAACACAGGTAAAAATGAATCCATTGCCAAAGATCTAATATAAAGATATCCACTTTATTAGTTCAAATTTATCAGCTATTCTCTTACCTTATCAAGAGCAAGGATTTTTGTCCATATAAACACAAGTATTTGTCGTAGTTCTGTAGCTAATGTTTGCAGCAATTTGAGCACATAGGGAAAGATACCAACAGAAAGAGCCTGCAAAACATTCAAGAAATCTTGATATAAGAATAAATAAACTTAACACAGCATAGTTAAATTATCTTTCTACAGAAGTAAAGTCATTGTGAATAGCAAGAGCTTTGTACCAGATCCACAGCCCAAGCTCCCATGTCTAAGAATCTTCCAAGCAATACCAGAGCCCGACATCGGTGAGATTGACTTAGTAATACCTACATAACACAACATTTAGATACCTTGAATCGAACTTTCAAAATCTAAATTTAAACTGAAAAGTTTAAAAAATAAAAGTCCAAAATGAAGTGCAGTTTATGTGTATGTCCATGCATATATTCTAAGAAAGAAAAAGATGAAAATACTTCAAAAGATATGATAATAGCATAAGTTACAAACAATAATATAAATGGTTAAATGTCTTTAAAGTTGCATACCTAGAATAAATAATATGTATAAGTGTTATCCATTTTAATATTTTCGACATATCACAACCTTTCAAGGAGTCACTTGATGAATTGCTAGTGTTGTTCCTGCCTTTGCCTTCAACCCATCCACTTCTTTGTAGTGTTTGAAATTAATGCTTTCAAATGATCTCATCTTTACTCCTTTACAAGATTAATGTCCGTAACATGTCAAAGTCAGGTGAATTGGTTTTCCTCAAAAAGATGTAGAAACAAGTTGTAAAATGAGTGTGGCAAGCTTTCATAAGACCAAAGATATCTTTATAACCTACTGGTTTCTTGAGTTGCAAAAATATTCAAAGGTTGGTCCTCCTTTGTGCATCTTATAGGTTAAAACAAGAGAAACTTTAGACACAAGACCTATCCAACTTCTCATGTTCGGTATTTGTTCCTAAGATTTTTCCACAAAGTTGATACCCATGAGACATTTCCAGCTTCTATGTTAATCAATATCCAACTAACTGATTTAGATGTATTAAAGCATTTGAGTTTTATGGGACACTCCTTGGAACCAACAAACCGTCTTGGTTATTTATTCAAATTTTAAAACAATACAATACTCACAAATGATGAGTATTTAGAACTTCCAAACTAGATATTTTTAGGAGAATTTTTGAGAATCGAGTAAAGCAAATGTTACATAACAGTCATTGTTGACAACATAATTAGACCACATAGCTTCCAACAACTAAAAAATCCTGTAAATGTAATGTCCCCTGGTTAGGTTGGATACGATTAACATTATCAATTCTAGTAATATAAAAATAAATTTAAATATTCAATCATATTATTATTTGGTTTAAGGTTGGAAGGTGTAATTGTTGTCCAAGTTGCCTAGAGACCAGCAAATGGACTCCCTCAAAGTTTACAGGTCCAAGTCCATACCCTCTATTGGGATAAAATCCGTTGCTTGGATTTATACAAGCCCTCCTTGGAAACGTCATATACTTCCTTCCTTAAGTCATATAGTATATAGGATTGAACATGATCTCTATATATATAATTATAACTATTTACTTGTATTTTGAATGTATATATTCATCATTTATTGAACAATGATTTCAGGACTCGACATTTACCTGATATAGTGTTGTTTGTATATAACAGTCTGATCTTATTTTCTGCCAGAACTGCCGCTGTAGTCTGTCTTTAATCTGTCTTTCTTGTTTCCCAGAAAATGGTTCGATAATGATTCTTTCTTCTTCAGTGATGCCTGAATGGTGATTGGGGATTGCTTTCTTACATGTTTGCAAAGATAAGCCATTTAACCAATAGACATGGCCCATTCACAACAATTTGCATCTCTTAACCGCTGTCTTTGTTATTGTAAAACATGTCTTTTCATAACATGATCGTTGTTCTGCTAATTAACGTTAAGTAGTGAATAGTTGTAGTTTCTACATGCTCGTCTCAACCTCTAATCAATATCAATGGGTCCTTAAGATTAGTCTTCGTTTATTGCCGTTGCCTATGAATCTTGTTACAAGATTTATTCATATGAAATGTTGGCAAGTTGCATGGACTCAGGACGTTAGTTGGACTAGCTAAAACTCTTCCTACATGGCCCTGCAAATGCTATGTCACCGACAGATGGGTGAGTTTCGTGTATGTCTGTTTGCTGGTATCGTCGATGAGAATCATCGACCGTGTATTTCCCTTTATTAATAATTATTTATTATTAATTAATAATTATTAATCTGTGAACAATTGATATATATATGATTTAATCATATATTAAGTAATACTTATTTAGTTATTTATTTATCAGTTAATAACTATTTATTTTATTAATTAATAATTGTTTATTTATTAATTAATATTTATTTATTTAATGATCAATATATATTATTTATATATTTGATTAACTACTCAATTAATTATTTAATAATAAAAATAATGCATTTATTTATTTGTTAAATACTTATTACATAGGGGATATTACAGTAAATCAAAAACACAGAGACCAAATTAGACTTGCAACACTACAACCGACAATCTGGCAATATTTCATCAAAATGTGCCTATCGGAACAATGAATATGCAACCCGTAATCATTTTATAAACATGTAAACTTTATATTATACTTTAAATAGTTTTAAAATTCCCAAAATCCGCAATCGCCTAGGCCCTAAACTATTCACATTGGCTGACATAATGTTTACATTTCTCACAACCATTGAAGACTTGTACTCGGACTCAACTTAGAAGCCCAAACTTTTGACTCGACACAGACTAGGCAAAAAATTAACCTCACAATTACATAAACAAAAGAATTGAGAGCATAAAAGTCTAATTTGAGTATCAATTTGTCATATAATTCAAACATTACACATCAAATTAATCCTCAAACTGCCAAACTTTGAAATTACACAACTTCACAAACAATACACTGCAATACAACAAAAATATAAATAATAAATGTATAACAGCCAGTGTTACAAGAATAGGACTCGGCTCAGACTAGGCAACCTGATTCTTAAGTATAAAAGCATATTTTAGCTGAAGGAAATGACACATTAGATATATAATTAGTGTCAAATATCTACAAAATTCATGGAATTTGAAATCCATGGCATTAACAGTTCCAAACAAATATCAAAACAACAGCTAGAAGTTTATTTCTTAAGCCTCAGAGAAGCCCATATCACTCAGCTCCCCAGTCCTCCTGCGTATGCATCTAAGATAGATCCTACATGATGCTGTGGACATGATATTTGCCTGTGTCTCAAACTCAAGCTCAGTGACAAGGTAATCCTTGATTGTGGCTTTGACTAAAAACATGAACAGATTTTCAGTGGTATATGTAGTTCGTAGATTCATCATTGCCCAATTACTTCCTTAGACTTATATTTTGATGGAGGTTTGAGAGCAACACCAAAACAAGGTTGAGGGTAGCACCCCTCGAGGGGGTCTAAGGATGAGAGGGAGACATATAGGTCTAGATCTTGAGGGAGAGAGATGAGAGTGAGATAAAGAAGTAGAGAGAGGGGATAGAAGAAGAGTGATAGGGAGAGTACTCAGAGTCTTCAAACTATGCTCACAACCCAATACTATATCATATCATTTCCAACCTATCTTTCAACTTTTTGAAAAAATAGTAAATGAAAATATGCAACAACTAAAATAGGAGTACCAAGGCTTGATATTGGTAAATGACTCTAACCAACTTCCCCTTAATTAAAACCAGCATTAAGAATTGCTTTGAAACAATTTAAGCCTTATCAGCTAAGCCATTCAAAATACGTTACATAATGGTTGCTCAATAGGTTCATAACAAATTCATACACATACAAACAAAGCGTTACATGCTTTCAGCTAGAAAGACCTAATCTACCTTATTTCTTTTCTTAGATATTTAGCAATGCTAACAAATATGTCCCATTACAAGCAACTGAGTACAAATGAGACCGCGATTAGCTCCTACAAAGCATCAGTATTAAATCATGGCATAGAAATCAGCATTAGAATCAATTTTACAAAAAAAACAGTTACAAAAAACAATTGTTTCATGGAGTTTCAGAACAGGTAACACAAGGAATACAATTTTTTTGATGACGGCAAGGGATCAACAATGCAATTAATAATTGTACTTGAATTATTAATCATATAAAAAAATTGCAATTTATCATTGGGAATAAATACGTAAATAAATATCGTCTTCGGACATGTAGTGTCACAGTTTATACACTTTGTTGTTGAAGCAGCCAGAGAGGTTCAAACCCCTGTTGGGCCTCTGTGGTTGCAAGCCTTGTGCCTTCACTAGGCTGTTGAGCTCACGGGTTTGAACAAATGAAGTGTGAGGATCAGATCCCCCATTTGTGGCCTCACAGTCATAGCTCCAGGTCAAAAGCATTTCATGTTGAGTCGGAGGGTGTGTTATGACAGCGTCACAGGTCAAATTAAAAAGTTTACAAAGCATTTTTTTTTAAAAATAAGTAAATAAATATCAACATATTATCAATAAATACATAATTTATAATCGACATGTACATAATATTATAGTAAATTATAGATATATACAAAATCAATTGGTATATATTATAATATGAATGTGATGTTGATACAAGTTATACTTTGTACTAGATTAGTAATATGGTGGCACAGTCAAATTGACAAACATTGGACAACATTTATGAATGAAAATAGCAAAACCCAACAAGATATCTCTATGGTCTCTTGGGATCACTATTATAGAGCTTTCCTATGAAAGATATAACAGAAGAAATTGTTGAATGAATTGTGCTTTTTATTTTCTTGTGATTTTCTTATAAAACAATGTAGAATTCCTCACTGGATTTTTCAAACATAAAATTCTGATTGCTAGAGAAACTGCCACTGTGTACGTGTTAAGTTGTAAAATCCTACTGCCTGAAATGTATATTCTGTCTATAAAGACCTGGTGGCTGTTGAAAAGCTGGGCTAATCCAATTTGATGATCGGGTATGAGGTGATAATTATTTCAATTAAATACACCAAACAGCATTGGAAGTATAATATAAGATCAAGTAATGAATCTACTTTATAACTCAGTCTCCCCTTACAATTCAAACGATGGTTCAGGTGATACACTTGTCTATTAGCACAGACTCAAAAGAAGATAAGTTCTTTATTATGTTAACTCAACTGCAAAACTCGGCGGGTTACCAAACAGACAAGAATATTAATAATGAGATTAAGAGTTCTCGAAATCTAATGCACCTGTTACTGATGCTAAACTCTGTGATAACTTGCTGATCGGGCTCCTTTGCTAGAGTCGGGAGTGGTCACTTCCAATTTACCCGCCAACTCTGAGAACTCCCATACGGCTTGGGCTCTGTCTACTGCCGCCTACAGGAGTTACAGATATCTGTGACTGACCGTGTATGATGTTACGGTTCTTCCTATCGTCACCCGTATACTCGGTCCTCACTATTTGTTGTCGCTGTGGGTATCAGATATCATTACTGGCGTGGGGGATGCTCGGTTTCAATGCTACGGCCCGCACACTCACACACAGCATTCACGTCCATGTCCTCCCTTGATTGTATATCGCCCAGTCTATAGGTGCGACCTTGGCAGCCCGCGCTACACCTGCAATGCCGTCTGCACACAATACGTTCGCGGCCCCTGCAATTACACAGCATGCCCGACCTGTACGCTGCTACATATACCCACACGGCTATGATACCCTTTGTTAATATGCCGCGGTTTCTATACTAAGTCTGGAGTTTGGACCCGACAGAGGATAACGGGTGTTGCACTGTTTTATTCCTCACGCTGCATATTGATGCTGTCTGAAACTGAAGTGATGTCGACTATCTTATTATCTGAGGTTCGAACTATTTGCTTAAGGTTTAAAATTGCTATCCTTTATATATCGGGTTAATTCCTGCAATATCCTTCCTTTTCAATGCAATGTGCTTTGATGCTACTCTGAGATTTACTGTCCAAAGGAAATACTTGAAGATTAAAACCA
>MU226076.1:984542-1010744 GCA_018584345.1 Thuja plicata
ATCATTACTCAACATTACTCATATTTCATTAATATTTCTATTTCCTCTTTAAATTTTATGTTAAATTTTTCACAATGCCATACACAGCAGCTGTTTAGGAATCATGGGATGAATTAAGGCAAAGATTCAGCCACCCTCGCAAGCAGAATAAAAGAAAAGAAACGTCCTTGCTTTCTATGGTAGCATTGTACAAATTAGCCTGGGGATGAAAATTTCAGAGCTATCTGGAGGAGCCGCAGGTTCGAATCGGATGGTCATGGGCTAAAATTAAACCAAAGACAAGTACCAAACCCTATTAATTTTCTGAGCAAGAAGACAGCGTAGCAGATTGATTTTACCACTTCAGTAGCAGAAAACAATGGTTTTGGATGTGAGACAGGTATTAGCGTGAGACAGGTTTTGGAGTGTACGGCGGCGAGTGAACCTCGCAGGAGAAGCCTATCGGCTAATAAGTGTAACCCACAAGAAACCACAAGTGTAGATAGATAAGCATCTTGCACTTGTTTTGTTTGTCCTTCCAAACGTTCTCATATGTTGAGATAAGCTCTGAAAATGACTAGAGACAACCTAAACTTCCAAAGAACAGCTAAATATACGAAGTTCCTAAAATATATATAAATTTTTAAGATGTGTTTCACTTTTATTAAAAAATTATCAGTATTTAATCAACAGTTAAAACAGAATATCTAAATATACAAAATGCATATTTTATTATATATTACTAAAGCAATGGCAATATCTGGATTGCAAACATATCAAGTAGTCTGCTTAGTAGGGAATGTTTGAAAACCCACGTATTGACAGTAGAATTTGTTGGGATTAGCCAGAATCTAAAAGCAAATACCAAATCACAAAACATTAGCAAATAAAGCCAAATGAATAATATCAAAGAGTTGACTAAAATATACATAATAAGCTTGCACGTATAGGCAAGCTAGACGAGGTAGAGAAGTTGGATACAACAAATGACTCACCCTCAAAGACACTTATGGCACACTTGACAAGAGTGTGAGCAAGTGGCTAATGTACATGCAATAGGTGTCTCACTTGTCAAGTGTGAGCAAGTGGCTAATGTACATGCAATAGGTGTCTCACTAAGTGAGTACACATGTCTCAACTAAAATCTTTTTTAGGTAAACTTAAGCTTATGTGTGAACATGTCAATCTGGAAAGTGCCAACAACTAACTAATTAGGTAACAACACTATTTATAGTAGCAGGAAGTTTGATGAGATTAGCAAAGATCAGCAGGCTGCAATGTAAATTTCAATACTTCAGAAGATATGATCAAAGGTGACAACTTTGTAGCTGAGGTCCACAGTCAAGTTCAGAGTTTGATGATATGAACAAAGAGAGATATACAAATGAGGAAGAGAGTCCAGAAAGACATTATGTTTCATGTTGGCAATGTACAATATTTGTCCCTTAAAATATGGTGTATTTTTTGGAAAAAAAAATCAAGATGAGACAGTGGCCACCATTCTGAATAGTTAAAAATAAAGGAAGGGATTTGCTTTGTTTGTTCCAATGTTTGCCATACCATCTCAATAATGGCAAGAATTCCAATGACAACACATCACATCATGGTTTTGAAGTGCCAAAACTGGCATATGTGAACATGACAGAATCATACTTCAAGGAATGCACATATATTTTTGAGAAGCTAAAAATTTAAGTTCCACTTCAAAGGGTTTATTACTTACCTAGATTCCAATGCCTTCTATACTGCAAGAGTCTTTTGTATTCAATGGCAAAACAAAACTATTTGTGAATTCAGAAGACAATAACAAAAAAATTCAACTTGCGAGTGAATATAATCACCAATCACTCGCAACCAGTCATCATAAGAAGTAAGAACAGATACATGGAGTGTATAATGGCGCGTCAGCTAGAAACAAAAACTTTAAAAATCAAATAAAACAATCGTATTCAAAAAGTTTCTAAAACTATATTTAAAAAGTTATCTTTCAATGGAATAACAAAAATATTTGTAATTTCACCTACTTCAACAAATCTTGTATAGAAGTTGTCTCAGAAAATGAGTTGGAATTTATTTAATGTTTAAATTTTTATTTTTTGGATAAAGTAGGTGTGTAAAACCTTGTACCAAGAAGCAAAAACCCTCATTACTGACTCTCAGCATCAGCAGAACCTAGCATGCATATCCAAAGCTTATTAATGTATAGTTTAGCAGAACATTTTCCAGTGATGAAAAAAATGAATACCTATTCTAGTCACAATGAGAATTAGCTGCTGGAGATTGATATTAGATAATATTTAATAGGACTATTATTCGAGACCAAATTTCCTCCAACATTGAAGTTACCATCCCTATGAGGTATTTGGTCTGCATTTATTTCTATGATATTTGACTTTATTTAAGTTCTCTTAATTTATTAAGCACCATATGAGATTGTTGAGACTCAATTTGCCTCACAGATAATCGCCTTAAGACAATTTACTTAAGTGAGGAAGGCATTTTGGGCCATAGTAATTAGCAGCCATTTAGGGGCATATAAAGGTAGTCTTACCTAGATTCACCAATGTCTATCGGTAATGTTTGGGCCAGATATATGGCAGCATTATTATATTGGAACCAGTAAAATGAATTATTATTGAGCAATGAAACAAGATGAGCATTCCATTGTATCTCCTTGCTTTGGCTTTGATCCCTAATTATTATACCATAGAGATGTTTTCTTTCTCCAGGAGGGTGCCACCATACAAACATGTTCAACTTAATGATCAATATACCCGCAACCCTTTGTTACTGAATCCTATCACAGGCATGTCTTTATTATTTGTTAACTACCTTTTTTCTTTCACAGCCTTCACTCTTGGAAAGTTTTAGCTCTTTATTTATAACAATTATATATAACGATACTAGGTGTGCAAAGTTAGGGTTGTGGAACTCCAATTAGGTTTATGACAAGTACTCTTATATTTGTCAGTCAATTATATTATGAAAATTAGCTATTCGGATTCTATATCTAAGCACTGCTACAAAATAAAAAAATAAAATATGAATCTTCATATGAATAATTGAAAAGAAATAATTATAGGATGTTTCCATGAAGAGGCTTTCCCTTTACTTATTGGAAATCATAAATAATCAATTTGAAATCTAAACATACTACATGCAATGACAACCCACAAAGAGACAAAATGTTATGTTCCAACACATTTCCTATCAAAACATATTCTTTTCTAACAGAGGCACTGTCCTTTTACTACTAGAGATTGTCAATCTTAAGGGTAGAATGTTACTGGGATCCTCTTATTCTGATGGGTGTTGTAGACCTATTTGTATTCGGCTTGCTTAGCTTTCAAAATCTCTCCTCTGCAATCCAAGAACAGAGAATTCAGATACTTATAATTTCCTTTACCGCTCTTGGAACTATAAACCTTTGATGTTTATGGTGTTCCTAGGAAAGTGCCATGCTTCTTCCTAGGCTTGTCCAAGTAGGCCCACTAAGCTCAAGACTTATATGGGGGGCTACTATAAGATCTTGCGTTTGTCCAGTGGTGGTGGTGAATAAGGTTTATAAATTAAATCATATGGATAATATATGTGACTACAATAGTTTCATGCCCCGTTCCTATCCCTTAGATCTCATTGCCTTTTTAACTTACCTTTATCTGGGAGATCCTCCCTACTTGGTTATGCTGCATGCATATTTGAATTTGTATTCTATGACCAGGGTTTACCTCTCATTTACTCAGCTTCTATGATTCTTTCATAGCCTAGTATTATTCTAGATAGGTATTCTTTCTAGTCCCAGTGACATTCTCTGTTTTCTTGTGCAAACATACTATACTAAGTTACTGATTATGTTTCAAGTTTGGGTTCTAGTTTGACAATTTGGGTATACCAGTAAGGTAAAAGAGAAAATGGCAATGGGTACATTTTCAGTCTGTCTATACAAAAAAGGCATTAAAAACACAGAGAAAGCTCAGAATCTAAAAATGCAAAAGTTCATACACATTGAACATTAAGACCAAGACTGAAGTTATGAGAGATTTAGAATGCAGTAATAATTCTTACAAGGATCTGTAGGTTATGTAGCTTGTTGCCTAGTTCATGAGGTATAGAACTTGTAATGAACTTCTATGGGCTCAAGAAGAATACATTAAAAGTCCATTCTAATTCACAGAAAAGAATAACTGAAGCTTAAAACCAAATTCTGCAAAAAGTGCTTATCTGTCTGTCATGCCTGTATCTGCATGACAGCTTACATATTCATCACATGGAAGACATGAATGGAAGAAGCCATTCTGGAATGAAAAATAGAGTTAATATCATTACTATGGAAATCAACAGTGGATTCTCTTCAGGTATGTTCTCTGTATTTGAAGCCCAGTTTCACCATGATATGTCCATGGACATTCCCATATGTGAATTCAATCTACCATTGCAGAGCACAGAACATACCAGGGCACAAACCAAAACCCATACCCATTTCCAGAGCAAATCAAACCAGAATGCGGGGCTGCTGGACAGTGATCAGAGCAATTTAGATAGTATGACTATAAGAAACATTGACCCATACAAAATTGGTTAGTACATAATTTAAAGTTATGTATAATAAAATTTAAACAAAAAAATTGATTAACCATTGTACGAGCCCCTACTCTTTGATACATGGTTTATATTTGATATCCCAAGGTTGTTGTAGTGGGAACAATGTTGTTGGTGTAAATAAATATTCACTAATTACACTTTACTTAAATTTACTTAGCATAATGCTTTGCATAGTAGTTTGTCATTAAGACACCTAGGAGTTTGCATTTCATTTTAGCACATGGTGTAGGAGAAATTCCACTTTAGGAGGTGATAGTTGTTATCTCATGTGTGAGATCCACCTTTAGTGCTCTTATCACATTATCATCCTCTCATTGTTGCACATGTTTGCACATACTGCATTGTACAATGGAGGATGATCCACCTTTGGTGGACATATGATTCCACCTAGTGTGGTTGATAGCTTATCATTTGCATATCTCCTAGTTATCATGCATTGCCTATATATTCAGGCACATCTACATTGTAGTTAAATGATTTTGTATTTCATTATTATTTGATCATTGTTGAATCAATCAACTGATCATATCATTTTGTCTCTCTTGTGCTATCAATTGAGCTTCTAGATCTTGGCATTTTTATTCTTTGCCTTAGGCAAATTCTACAATTGTTTCTTAATATTTTATCTACACAATGATGAATCTGAACATAAAAAAACTTTATTCTTGAATATTAAGAGCCTAGCAAAATTTGATTCCCTCAGGTATTTGTATTTGTTATTCCCAAGAGCTAAGTTGCCAGTTCGGATTCCGGTGCAGATTCAGATTCAAGATTCAGGTTCAAAATTCGTCCAAAGTTTTTTTGGGTTGGGTTTGGCTCATTTTGGGTTCATCCGTACAAGCAATATATAGCAAAATAGCAAAATACACCACCACATATTAACGATTTAGTCCAAATGACATAACAAAATGCCAAAATACACCACCATATCAATGTTTTGGTTCAAAATTTAAAAACAATAATGTCAACATTAATAATCAGCCATCAGTGATCAAATATCATCAAAGAACAAGACATATATTAGTGTATTAACAATCATGAAACAAAGATCAGTATAAAGATATCAATTAAGATTATAAACATTGAGAAATAGTTAAATTGTAATATATTAAATTATAGACACACACAGTCTTTAAATTTCAATTTCTACGTTATAATGATATTTTGATATTTTGCTATTTTAATACTCAAAATAATAAAATACTAAAGGTCTCCTACCTTGTAATAATATCTATACTCCTAGCTAACCTAAGAATTATATCTCCTTGTTATCGAGGATAATGTAGATATGATTTTTTGGCAAATACTTAGCATTAGTCAACATTACCCAACATTTGGAATGTATTGCCCAGTGAATACTTAGTTAGCAAATTAATTTTGAATTGAAGGGAATATCTAACAATTAAACATAAGAAAATCAATATAAGTCTTCAGCGATAGTTAGCTACAGCTATAAGTAATAGAGTTATTAGTATAACCAATGAGAATATATATGACTTACATCAAGAGACACAATGCCTATCAATCAAGGATAAGAAATCAGCATGTCAAAAGATGTTTACGTGGTTGTCCCATTATGTTGCAAAAATAATTGATGTCCTTGAAAATTACTCCAAACAATGTCGTGTGAGACAATAAGACGTGTCTTGGCCAAAGCTTAGGCAGTGAGTATTAGTCACTTTTAGGGTTGTATTTGCAACAAAACTTTATGGAAAAGTCAACATAACTAACGTTTGCAGGCAAATTTGACCCAAATTCGCCCCAAATTTGTTCCGGGCTCACACAGGCATTCCAATAGTCGTTTAAAATCATTGCAAATTCGTACCGGACTCCTCTGAGAGAATTTGGTGCAAATTGCTCAGTCTGCAGACAAATTTTGACCGAATTCGCACCGTACCAGACTTTGGACCGAATCGACTCGACTTTGGCCTTTAGCACGCAAATGTCGTAACTTAGCCCAAGAGCATAAAAACAAATATTTATCAGCACAACAGTTCATATTTTCCTTCTTGTCCCACATTTCTAATAGCCTAATTTACACTCATGCATTTTAATTTTTACTAAATGATATCAGGTTGATCTTTCTAATATTAAAAAAAATTGGAGTTTATCAATTAGAAAAGACCTTACAATGAATAGGGTTTTCACTGATAGAGAATGCACAGTATAAAATGCAAAAAAAAAAAATCCATATTACAAGAAAAAAAATGATTCAAATTACAGCATTAGTCGTATATAATATTTAATCATATTTCCGTAGATAAACAAAACATGCAGGGTGTCAAATACATGTATCCCATACTTTATTGATCTTGTGAAATTCTTATTCCATACTTAGTCATAGAAAGCAGCAAACAAACACAATAAATAAAACTGAATTCTACCATCACAAATAGCAATATCAAAAACAGCCATTTAATAAGTGATTATTGTATATTATTATAAAGCAGATAAAATGCCATGCTTACTTGTCTTTGTTTTCACCTGCAATTATATAGCATTTAAAAAGTTAGAAAACTGAAATTTACCTGAAGAACAATAGGAAGCTGCTCCGGTGGTTTTTTCCGTTCAGATCCATGCTCAAGCCACACCTCAAAAGCTGTCAATTGTTCAGTGAAGAAAGGGCTTGGCTAAAAAGTCAAAAGAAGAGAGTTAGTTAGAAAAATTATGCATGGCCTATAAAATGATTTAATATATTTAATCATTGAAGCAGATATGGTGATTACTTGTCAATCAGATTCATATCAGATTACCAATAGTTTTTTCTGATCGCCAGGACAATTCATAAGGGTAATCAATTGATGGTTTAATCATGCAAATAAATTGCAATTTTTGAAAACCCACAGTTTATTTGCAGTTAAACCAGTTCATTCAATTTGATTATAAAATACTAGATTTCTTGGACAAAACTTGATGTTTATATTGTATATAGACTTGAATGATGCATGGGACTCCAATGTATAAAGATAGAGTAAATAGTATGTAATGGATACAAGTAACTCATGTAAAAGAGATAGATACTCATGTGCCTGTATGTTTATAAACATGTCTCGCAATGTAATGTAATATTCAGGACTGCATAAGTCCCGGGTGACAACGGAGGTTTTTCTTTCCTCCGTTCTTTTCCTTCTGGTGCCCGCACAGAAGGAGGTGTTTAAATTATTACTTTATTAATAAAAAGATATCATGGCCTTGGCCGTTTACCGATCAAAAAAAAACTTGAAGTTTATATTGCAGATTATATTTTTGAATCCTGAGTAACCATAGCAGCATTAGTCAAAGGATTTTGATCAACTCAGCACATGGATCAATTTAGGCACATCCAATTCAACAGGTTCTGCACAACCTCTGCGTAAAACTATTTCATTTTCATTCTCAAACAAATAAAGATACTAGGGTGCCTCTTTTTTATTTCAAGTTTTTTATTTATTCTAAAAGTTAAAGAGTAGTTAGACAATTAGATTTTAACTAGAGCATTCATATTTAAAAACCTAATATAGGGTCTTAAATATTAAAACCTAACCAAATGATGCAGATTTATAGCCTAAACTTTAAAGCTTATACCATAACAAAGTCATGACCCTGTTTTTCACTTTCTATAGTAATAAATTAATAGGTTCTAAGTTTCAACTCTCAACACTACAGCAATTTTAGTTTAGGGATAGTTTTTGAAATTTTAGTAACTCTACACTATTATTTTGGTTTGGTTTTAATTTTGGGATATATTTATTTAGTAGCTACAAATTAAACTGCATTTTTTGTGAAATTAAATAATGATTTTTTTGTTTAATTTGAAATTTAAGAAAAAAAATTATTGCAGCATCTACAAATTAAACAGCATTTTTTGTGAAACTAAAAGATGCTAGGCTATTCAGCATATCGGATCACATTTGTCAAAGGTGATAAAGCATGATGTTAGGGTTTACAAACATTACCCCACAAGTGTCACTCATCAAGCTTTGTTGATTCTTGAGGCTTATGAAGAAAACAAAACAAAGAAGGCAAGAACAACTCTCGGATCAATGTCTACTAAAGCAAGATCTAGTCATTCAAACGAGAATGAACCTTCACAATGACATGAAGCTAATGCAAATGCCTCTACACCTTTCACATTAAGAAAAAATAACACAAGTTGACGCAACATAAATTCTTTCTTTTGACCTCCTAATACACCTAGAGCTCTGCCATATTTATGGTACTAAATTGTTTGCTGCCATATTTATGGTACTAAATTGTTGTGCTATAAGAGCATTGATGAGCAGGTTAAAGAGTCCATTGCAATATTATTGTATTATTCTAACATCACATTCAACATTGTTAGGTCTCCATGCTAACAAAGAATGATTGGTTATATTTTAGTTATAAGTCATGTTCCCATGAATGATAGTGGTGTCCTTGCCGAGCATCAAAAAGAGTTGACTAAAACAATGTATATGTTATGTCAAATGTGTAGATTAAAAAAAGAAACCATGCTTTGATTAATTTCCTTGTGACATCATTATATTGGCACAATTTTCCTTAAATACGTGAATGTACCAACCAAAATCAAATCAGTGTGGGCACTTTTCTACCTATTTAACGAGATTAAGATTGAGTTAGTGCCACAACATATGGTCAAATTAATTGAATACAATCCTACTAGTTGTGTAATCATTGAAAAAAAAAAAAAAATGAAATATCCCTCATTGTTTTGTAGCACATGTGCAGCTCACTTTCTAGAATTAACTTTTTTCTAAATTAAATCTACAATACATAAGGGGTGGATCATTGTAATATCCCCTTTTGTTAATGCACTAGTTTTTGCCCTAATCACAAATTTCAAGTAGAACAAGAAGTAGAATAGAATTAGTAACATCATGTAAGTGGTTGAGATCCTGCAGCATGTTAGGAAATCATTGAAACATAATCCATGAAATAGATCTTCCTTATTAAAGACATTAAGAGCATAGATCTTTCCTATTAGGGTTAGGAACATTAATTTAATCATAGAAATATATTTAATTTATTGATGAAATCCAACCATAGAAGAGCTACGATAAGGGGCATATTAGGTAGCCTAAGCGATACTCTAACCTAGACCCAAGAGCGGATGTCATCCCTCTTGGCCTCATGTGGCCCTTTGCCATCCATATGAGGGGTTGTACCTAGTGAGGAATCTCATAGTTATTCCCCTCTTCCATTTCAACCCTTATCCTCCACCTTATGATTAGAGTTCCTTAACATAATGTTCAATCATAATGGCTCGGAAAAGGGAACACAAATGGGCTTCCCAGAGCAACTCTATACCCTACACCCAAGGGTGGATATATCACCCCTCTTGGCCTAATGTGGCCTTCCGCCATCCATCCTTCATGATGGTGGTGTTCCTAGTGAGGCGACTTGTATCTACTCTGCCTACTCGTGCCACATTATTCACATTGAATCCATTTCAATGATCCACCATTGTTGAGGTTGGTGGGGAAGTCATAATAGGGTGTCCAAAGCATCCTTCCTTTCTAAGCCCGAGAGCGAGGCACTCCTGCAACTCCTTGGCCTCATGGGACCATCCATCACCACCATCCACCATAAGGTGGCATGCTTAGAAGAGGACATCATAACAGTTTCTCCCTCCTTGTACTCCTTTCCTAGCCTCATGGTTGGTGCAGCAAATTGACAGAGAGTTTGGAAATTTACATTCCAAATAGTTGCCAATATCAATTTATTAAGGATTATTCATCAAATACATCCTTATACATATATTATAGCCCACACATCAAGCCTACATATCACACATTTATTTATGTATACCACAACTAAGTAGTAATGATACAACCTCTAACAAATAAGGACTTCTGATCTGATCTCTATCTGCCCGATCACCATCTTGGAATCTGTTGATCTCCTTCAATGCAGATGTAATTCTCCTTCATTCAGATGTAATTCTGAAGTGATTCCTGCAATAATCAGTATTAGACCTCTTTAGTCCAAATCAGAATTCTTATGGTCTGCTCCTACATACACTCCCCTCCAAAATTTTGCATATATTTCCCTTTTTAGGTTCACTCATAATACATTTTATGTTTCTGCTCTGCTTTTAGGATGGAAGGATATATATTTTTTATTTCTCTGCCTTAGTTGATCTAGTTATAAGTCTACTAGTGAATGCCAAGATATTTCCTTTTCATCCTCTTCGTATTTGTTAAGTTTTAGTGAACCAAAATAGCAATAACACAAATATCAGATATCTAAGAGCACAAATAACAAATTGACACAATAACTTATCCTGGAAAACCCTCCACTTGAGGGAAAAACCTAGCCACACCCAAAAAAAATAATCCTTTATTGAATACCCAAGACTGAATACAATGTTCTCAAGCTTATCAGAATAATATAACTAGAGTATATGTATCTCGCAAATACTCAAGACAAAGAAATGATAAACACACTGCAGTGATCATGACCATATCATGCACAACAGAATAATCTATGGCATACACGTGATGCTGACTATAAAACATGATAATGTTCACAGTCAAAGAAAACTCTTTCTTGTCACCTCTGCTCACAACACCACCCACAGAATGATTACGATACACCAAGTATTCAACTACTTCAACAATCACTGAAAACAGAATGACTTTCTTATGTATGATACTAAACACAGCAACCTGCTCTTATGACAATTTCTGAGAATAATATGATATCATAGAAAATGTCTGCAGTAATCTCCAAATACACAGAGAATAACACAACACTGCATAATATTTATCGTGGCCTTGAGATGCACCGTCTCTATCCTTCAATACTGAATAATACATCAAAGACCATCGTTGAATAATCAAGATATGCACCCCTCAAGAGTTAGCCTCACCACGACAAAACCACAAGACAAAAAAAAACTGTCGTCTCTTCCACTTCACTCAACATCGCATCAATCAGCAACAGTTACACATAAAGGCATTAATCAATAATATATGATGCCCGAAATAAGAGAGAGACAAAGAATAGAACAAGATATGAAGACACGTGATTACACACTAGCACGAGTTGGCAGCTGATGCGAAATAGAGCTGAAGGAAGACATAATATGGATTGAAAGCAGCACAAAACCAAAAGACTCAAGCCATATAAAAGATCTTTAGTTACCGTAAGAAACCAAAACACAACCTCATCATCTGCTGACATATGTCAGGTATGTTGATATCTCCTAAAGCTACAAACTTTAACACTCCCTCTTAGCAAAGGAGATATCATTTCCAGAATGTCTCGTCATGGAATCTCTCAACATGACAAACACAATGGCTACACCCATATGTGTCAACAACAAAACTTTATCACGGATTCTCTCAACGTGATTTTGTCATCTCAACATGACGTCCACCATGGTTACTCCCAGAGGGTGAAATAATAGAAAACTAAGTCATGGATTCTCTCGCATGACATCCGCCATGGTTACTCCCAGAGGGTGGAACCACCATAGCTACTCCCCGAGCGTGGAACAAGTGCTTTCACCTTAAACTTATTTCGCAAAGAAGACTGCATTAACAAGGGATTGCACCTCGAATTTCTCCCTCACGGAGAAGAACTCATTAATAAATCTTCACGATGATGTGGCTCTCTCTAAGATAGATAGCAACCTTCTGACAACCTTGTCCAAGGTTGCATGTGATGGATAGTCAAACTCCCTCTGAACGGAGACTCCCTCTTAGCAGGGCAGCATTCTCACTGCTTTAATTATCATAATAAAATAGAGTTGATTCCAATGTTGACCAAACAAGGAGCATTAGTAGTCACGCAACTACACAAGCTTGTTGATCGTCAGCAAAAGGATTTGGCATTCTCCCTCTGTTGCTCAAGCTCCCTCTGAATAACATTTCTTCCTCTTCGAATAAACAAATCACAATGAGAAAATATATAGGATCTTCCTCTTTAATGATGCTATGGGACACCAATTCAGTCCCATGGTTGCAAGCAATGTCCCCATGTTCATTTCTGCAGCCTACATGACTCTGCATGTAATCTCTCATCATCTCGTTGCTTCTCGATCCATCCTAGAATCATTTTAGAGAGATTAGTAGAAGTTCATTGAATCAAACTATCCTGAAGAGAAATATACAGATCAATGCTAAAAGCATAAATGATACAATTACACTATTCCCAATGTTATAACATGAATTAAAATAAACTTCATAAAAAATCATGATCAATATTCAAGAATATAAAAAAAAAACTTCTCTTGAAAAATGGAAGCTTTGGACAAGGTTGCATGAGAACCCTCAATAGCTGAGATTGTAACACCCGCAGCAAGCATCGAACAACATATATGACACTCATTAGTCATCATGATTCTTCTAGAATCCAATTGTCCTATTCTTGTTCAGGATCTTTACTTAAACCTGCTCTGATACCATGTTAAGTTTACGTGAACCAGAATAGCAAATAAACAAATATCAGATATCTAAGAGCACAAATAACAAATTGACACAATAACTTATCCTCGGAAAACCCTCCACTTGAGGGAAAAACCCAGCCACACCTGAAAAATAATCCTTTATTGAATACCCAAGACTAAATAAAATGTTCTCAAGCTGATCAAAATAATATAACTAGTCTATGTATCTCGCAGATACTCAACACAAAGAAATGATAAACATGCTGATGTGATCATGCCCAAATCATGCACAAAATAATCTATGGCATACACACAATGCTCACTATAAAATATGATAATGTTCACAATCAGAGAAAACTTTTCTTGTCACATGCTAACAACACCACCCACAGAATGATCACAATACACCGAGTATTCAACTGCTGCTCAACAATCATTGAAAACATAATGACTTTCTTATGTACGATGGTGAACACAACAACCTGCTCTTAAAATTTCTAAGAATAATATGATAGCATAGAAAATGTCTGCAGTAATCTCCAAATACACAGAGAATAACACAACAACGCATAATATTTGTCGTGACCTTCAGATGCACCGTCTCTATCCTTCAATAGAGAATAATACTTCAATGACCATCGTTGAATAATCAAGACATGCACCCCTCAAGAGCTGGCCCCACCACGGGAAAACCAAGAGACAAAGAAAATCGTCGTCGTCTCTTCCACTTCACTCAACATCGCATCAAACAGCAACCATTACACACAAGGCATTAATCAATAATATATGATGCCCGAAAGAAGAGAGACGGGACATAGAACAAGATATGAAGACACGTGATTACACGTTGGCACATGAGTTGGCAGCTGATACGAAATAGAGCTGAAGGGAGACATAACATGAATTGACAGCAGCACAAAGGCAAAAGACATAACATGAATCTTCAGTTACCGTAAGAAACCAAAACGCAACAACATAATCATCTGCTGACTTATGTTAAGTATGCTAATATCTCCTGAAGTTACAAACTTTAACAGGATTGCTCCTTTATACCACTCAGCATACCTCTTCACAAAAAGAGGAGACACTCCAAGAAGGTTCGTCTGTAATTAAAACATAATTAATTTAATCTTAGATCTTCTCAAAGTGGTGCTGCTCTAGATAGGATCAACCCATCTAATTATATGTTGACTTTGTTTTTTTCTCCTAACTATAACTACTTTCTTTTGTTTCTTAACCGTTGACTGACAAATAATGAAGAGTTGGTCATATACAAGTTAATATTATTGAAATTAGTATTTATCTTTCTCTGGTTGGCCTTAACAACTGGTCCTTGATGAGGTCGGCCTCCCTCAAATCTTAAATCCTTAGTTTAGTATAATTAATGCCTTCATGGCAGGGAAATGACAAGCATTACAGACTTAATCCATAATCAAGCCAAGGTGCTCTATATAATTCATACTATAACAAATTGAAATGAACTTGTTCACACAAGGGTCACCAAATTTACCACTCGTTTCCTTAGAATGCAAAACCTATGAATATGGTAAATTAACTTGTTTGAGGCTCTAAAGGCATTTGTGTTGCAAGTTGAAGAACAAGGCTTAATTGCACCAAAATCTATATAATTGCATATTTGGTTTCTTCTTTAAAATTTATTAAATTTCCAAGCAAAAAGGGAAACACATTTCAAAATTCAATACAACAGAGAGATTTTCAATGGTGAAAGGGCAAAAGCTACCAAAAAGTGACACTTAAATTATAAGTTGATAAGGTGGTTTCAATATAAGCAATTTCATCACAATTTCAAACATCTCAAATATGTTGCAAAGACTTCTAGTTCTACTCCTCAACCTTTCAACTTCCAATGTCATTTACGGTTTTGTATTTGTCTCTACAGACATATCAGCCTATAAAGGAAGACCAAAAGCACAGGATCATATCCATTGTTGGGAATCTAAGTTACCTTGAGTGAAGTTAAGAGGTGTTCATAGTGAGCAAGAAAAATGTATAAGCTAATCAAAATTGAAGTCGTTGATTTTAAGTGAGTTGTAGCAGTGGTCATTTTTTTAAATAACATATAGTAATGACTAGTGTATTTCATAATCATCTTAGTTTACAAATCTGAATCAAGCTTTGCTAGTCATATGAATGGCAACACCATCACCGTATTTTTGTTAATGACATTTTGATGTTGGTCAAATGCACAATAGATTTTGTGAATTTCAAAGCTATTGGTTAGAGTTTAGAGATTAGATTGTTGGAACTCAAATCTGCAGTGTCATTTTGGGTTGAGTCACTTTGATTTGTGTATCAGTCATATTTGACTCATTGTATATAACCAATCCAAGAGATCATAAATGGGCCCGTATGTTCAAAAGATCTCTTTCTGTTGTGTTGTTTTTCCCCTTATACTTTAGTTAGTCATCTAAGTTGTCAAAATCAAAAAATTGGCTAAGTGTTTATTTACATTTTTATTGCAAAAGTCAAGAAGTTTGCTAGTTCTAGAGCCTCTCAATAACCAATCCGAGAGATCATAAATGGACCTGTATGTTCAAAAGATCTCTTTCTGTTGTGTTGTTTTTCCCCTTATACTTTAGTTAATCATCCAAGTTGTCAAAATCAAAAAATTGGCTAAGTGTTTACCTTTACATTTTTATTGCAAAAGTCAAGAAGTTTGCTAGTTCTAGAACCTCCCAAAACCCAAACAAAGGACCCAAGTGAAGGTGACCAAGTTATAAACATTGCCAAGTTCACAAACTTGGCAAAATGCTAACAAGGAAAGAAAACTTGGCAATTTTGTGATGTCACAAAGTTTGCTTGTTTGTGAAACTGTTCAAAGTACGATAAGGAGAAGGAATGAGTATTAGACTCTACAAGTTCATAGGTTTACGAACTTACCATCAATGTGGTTCTTAAGTCAAGAAGTTTGCTAGTTCTAGAACCTCTTGAAACCCAATAAGAACCAAGTGAAGGTCACCAATTTATGAACATTGCCAAGATTGCAAACTTGGCAAAATGCTGACAAGGAAAGAAAAATTGCCAAGTTTGTGATGTTACAAAGCTTGCTAATTTGTAAAACTATTCAAAGTACAATAAGGGGAAGGAATTCACGTTACTCGGGGACAAGTCCCCTGGTTTTTTTTCAGTCGTCCTCGTCCCGAAAACGTCCCAAGGACAAGGGACACCTAGGGGACTTCGACTTTGAAATAGAGGCAATTTGACTTTCTCTCAAAATTACACAAATTTGGCATAAGAATACTGCTAATTATTATATTTTCAGGTTCTATAATGTATAAGTGCATGCTTTATCCATGTTTTCATATGAATATTTTACATTTCCCTACATATTTTAATTTTCCTTGTTTTTATATAGTCGTCCCCTCTATTGTGCTCTAGCCATCCCCAAAATTGGCAAAAAAAATTGCCATCCTACAAACTCATCCCTAGTCATCCTCATTCCAGAAACATGGGGTAACCTTGGCAAGGAATGAGTATTAGACTCTACAAGTTCGTAGGTTTGCGAATTTGCAATCAATGCAATTCTTAAGTTCACAAAAGTGCGAAAATGATATATGGATCACCACGTCAACAAAAGTGTAAATGATTGATGAAGTAAACAAGAAAACTTGCAAGGCTCTTAATGACAATATGTTTGTAACCTTACCAAAAGTGCAACATTGGTTTGTTGATTCTTCAGTTCACCAAAAGTGGAACACTCCAAAGAGAAACAACACAAGAAGCAAAGATTAAAAAGTGGCAAAATTGTAAATGTCAACAAGTTCGTAAATTCACCAACTTGTTGAAAGTGTGACATAGTTCACGAAAGGCTAAAAACTTCAACATATAAAGCATTAGCAAAGGATAATCAACTTTAAATTGCAATGAAGGAAACGATATTCACAATGGATGTGTCAAATGAAATGACACAATTTCCTCCAACCTACTCTATCTATTCACCATCACTTTGATTTCCATATCCCAGCTACCTGCATTAATTCATCAAATCTGAAATATCCACAAACAGCTATAATAGAAAAACAACACTATCTTCCTCAAACTTCACAAAAGAATGTATTCAAGTTTGAGCTTTCTTTGATAGACACAGCTTTCCTATTTATACTTACCAAGATCGTATATGATATACAGAAATTGCATACAAATCATAGCAAAGATAACAAATAGGAAGTTTGCTTTAATTTCCAGAATAGAGCAGTTTACAGAAAAACAGATTCTGACCTTTGCTTCCCGTGATTGCCAGAAGAGCAATATTAGATTAATCAATATAGAGACTTATGCCAACGTTGTAAGTTGCAGTTCATAAGTGCATGACTGAATACCAATAGCAATTAAGTAGTCTTGTCTCCGGGTAGGAACTCTGTCATCACTCAGCTGTATAATTTGCTTATCTCCAATTCGATTCTCCAGCTCTATAGCAAAATCTGAAACAGTTCACACATATACCCCTAGTGGTCAGTGATTAAACCAACCACTATGTGGGCCTGCCTGCAATAGAGAGCAATCTTTCCACCAACTATGAGAGCTGCATTGAAGAGAACCAACACGGGCAGGATAAGTGTCATCCCTGTGGCTCACATTGGAAATAATGAAGTCGTTCCTTATATGATGATTTCAATCTCCTGGGTCCATTCACAATCAGCTAAGTTATGCAGCAAACACAAAAAGGCCAATCACAAATCGCTGTACTCATTCCGTTCCAGGCTTCGGCATAAATATTATATCGCAGTTCACCACATAAATATTAACCTTTGATATATCGAGCTTCCCCACAAAGAATATCTCGCCCAAACCTTAGGTGGCAAACCCGGATAATATCTAGCCACAAAACATAGCATCAATAATATTGTATTGCAAACTTTAGATTAACCGCGGACATAAGTATTTACACCCAATCACTGGAAAAACTAAATGAATATTAAAATTTATAGGAGGCAGGGGTACTACAATTAAATAAAATGTCCACAATCGAATAATCAGCCCAAATGAGGATCGGTTCCCACACTTACATTAAACTCCAGCCTTCACTCCCATGGAATGATGTTATACTTCAGAATAAATACTCTTTATAGTTTCCAAAATCAAACACAATATAAATACCTCCAAATATATTATTACTGCAAATTTGTCTCTGGATGAAGACTTCAAACATTTGGCCCAGCTGTGAATTCCGTCATGAATCCCCCCTTCAGGAAGAGCTAGGTTTTTGTCCAACCCTTCTAATAATCTCCTAAAGGTTTCCGAACTCGGAGATTTGCTCTATACAAAGCTTCATACCAATTATCAAAACCAAAAAGCATATCTTGCTTCCATCCAACCTCCTTTTAAATAACTCCAGGAAGCCTCTAGAATATTAGGCCAACTTATCCAACTTAAATTTTGCTCTTCTTTGGAGAACTTCATTTAATAAACTGACATTTCATAATATTTTATGGTTTTTTTATTTTATTTCTTATCAGTAATGTGCAGCCAAGGCTGCAGCACTAAGAATATTTATTTATTTGAAAAAACAAAAGGTGCATCTGCCTAAAAATAGGGGTGCAATAAGATGGTCCCTAGCTAGGAACAATTACAGAAAAGACCATATTGCCCAAATCAAAATGGTGTTTGTTGCCACTTACAGTAACATAGCCTATGCTATTATAAAGGCAAGCACAAGTGCTTACAAAAGTTTGTAGGCACAAAGCTTGCAAATCACCTTGCCTTATGTCTGAACAAAATAAATAAGTTTCTGCCTTTTCCTCGTTCTTCAATAACCGCAAGTTTATCCATCCAGAATCTTCTAGATGGCAACTCTGTATTTTTGAACCAACTTGGTTGCCCATCACCATAGAAGTTTCCAATAGTTATGGAGAGCCAGCCAACGTGGAATCTATCAAAGTCGGTGTCTTTTGTGAAATTGGAGATTCCAAAATGGGACCCTTATCCTGATGAATAACAGGAGGAGAAGGGCAATCCCTGTTAAACAATAGCATCGATTTGATTGATATAATCAAATAAGTTATATTGTTATTGTTCTATATATATATATATATATATATAATCGACAACATCTATTTAACCGAGCGCAATTAATAAATGTTGGTAATCGACTTAGTCGATATTACAAAGATTACTATTACGTAACTATCATTCGATAGTCAACGTAACATATGAATATGTTACGTTAACTATTTAAGGATAGTTAAACGTAACCTGTGTTATATTAAATTGCACATTGTTATTAATTACTTTCCTCTCAACATACGAATCATTTAAATATCAATCAACAGACATCTCTACGTAGAGACATGACTCTACGTGGCTGAAGCCACATAGGGCAATGTCTGTACATAGACATGCCTTATCGTGGAATGACACTTTATTAACAACGAACATATTAATATAACACAGGTTACGTTTAACTATCCTTCAATAGTTAACGTAACATATTCATATGTTACGTTGACTATCGAATGATAGTTACGTAATAGTAATCTTTGTAATATCGACTAAGTCAATTACCAACATTTATTAATTGCACTCGGTTAAATAGATGATGTTGATTAGGTATATCAATAATGATAATATATATACATAGAACAATAACAATATAACTTATTTGATTATATCAATCAAATCAATGCTATTGTTTAACACTCCCTCTTAGCGAGAGAGGATTGATAAACACAAGATGTGAGTGTTATTTAAATCCCCGACTTAATTCGAATTGGATTCACCCACGTAATCAATCAGGATTTCCGGCATGATCCGAAACATAAGTTCAACCTGATGAAGAAAAATTTATCACAATCCCCGACTCATTCGGAACTAGATTTTAGTGATAAACATAAGTGTCAAGATATTCGGCGCAATCCGAATCAAAACTTGAACCACTCGTTATCATAATCCCCGACTAAATTCGGAACTAGATTAAATGATAACTTTAAATATGACTTCATATCAAGATATCTGACACAGCTCAGGACATTAATATAATGTAATCATTTTGATAGAAGAGTTATCGCAATCCCCGACCAATTCAGAACTAGATTTAGTGATAACAAATAGATATCCAGCACAATCTGGATCAAAACTTGATTTTCATGTTGTTATAATCCCCGACCAATTCAGAACTGGATTTAACAACTCCAAAAATTCAGTATCAGGACTAGTGACTACAATGTGACTACAAGACCTCTAGTATGATGTTTATCTCAATGAGTTGTAGTCTCATGATATATGGAATGCCTTAATTAGATATTCTACCCATGTGCATCTCATTGGCGATTCTATCCACGAGTTCCCACTACTATAAACTCAGAATTGTTTTACCTTCAATAGTGAATTCCCTCTCAATCAATATGATCGAGTTTGTCACAAATTAAATGAATCATCTGTTTCCTTAGAAGCTAAATTTCGCCAACTTCTTGACCATTCTGAAGATATCAGACTCCCTCTGAATCTGGATTTCATATAATTTTGTCCTTTTCAATTATTTTCAAGTATTTCCTTTCGTAAGGTGAGCCCATTAATACAATACTCGTACCCATTGTCCTTCATAACACATCGGTTTCATTCTGATCCTTATGTTAATTTTTCTTCTTTACTAATCACATCTCATTATGATAACTTCCAATAAGATTTTGACTTCATACATTATCGATATCAAATTATATTAATCATTGGTTACTATCCCACTTGTACTATCCCCTTTTTTTTTTATTCCCTTAGATAGTTGGTACAATTACCTTAACTTATCCTTCTCACTTCATCGAATGATGTTATGCATGATATAAATGATGTGTGTGTAACCAATTTATAATGCTTTCAACAATGTTTTTCTATGCCAATTCAAATATGCAGATATGTTGGTCGAATGTTCTGTCGTCTTCAATAATTATCTGATCTTCCTTTTCTGTTCCGACCAATCTAGACTCCTTGTGGATTCGAATCACCCTCTAATATGTTCTCCTCTCCAATGCATAATACATATATCCCCAAGTGTTAATTCATATTCCATTGATTTGTATTTTTTTCTTATATCATATGCTTAAGATGAGGAATCATGTGTAAAAGACACAAATCTGTATATTCGTAACAATTCATAGTCATTTGATTGATTCATAATTATTTATTCTGTTATAGTATCATATCTCTTTAATTATGTAAGGATACTGTTTAAGTCCGAACTAATCAAACGCCTGCAAGGTTCTGATTTCGGGATGATAATACTGTAACTACCTTGTTACCCAGCCACTACGCTATGATATTCTTATTTTCACGTGAAGGGATTCAGCATGCGCTATTTATCCTCTAAATAACAATCAACCACTATTCTGAAATATGTATAAATGCGGTTCTTTAACCACTGGAATTTTAGATAGCATAATGAGTATACGAGCCTTCTGATTTCAGAATTCTTAATGTATGGGAAGATTCATATATTCAAACGTTTGACACTCCTTTTATAACATAGTAACATCATATGAAATATAATTGCAATACATAAATGGTACGTAGTTATCAATAAAATCGGACTCAAGCCAAATTCTGGAACTATCTGGACAATGCCTACTTGCCCACTGAAATGTGTGATACTATAGATGGTTGATATGACAGGCCCGCTGTTGCTGTCTATATGTGTGGCCACTGGTCTTCAGCGCAGCCTGGTGCCTTTCCCTACACCCTAAGATGGTTCCCCACCCACGTTACTTGTTCAGGACGCCACATCCAGTTTGCAGGCCTTTGTAACCCACGAACTTCTCACACCCCAACTTCCCTGTGGTGGTCTGCCCGCGTGGCTGGGAGGAGAGCAGTGCTGGCACCCGCGTTCAATCTGCACTCACAGCCCAATAACAGCTGGGCCGGAATTCTTTGTGCAGCTAGAGGAATAACTCACGCACGTCTAGTATTCAAAGGCCCTTCCACCAGCTACGAAAATCAATGCTACGCTGAGCTCCACTATCATTACCATTTCTTAAATCGACCTGTAGAATGAGAATGAAGATATCTGCGTTGACCTAAATCACTACTTATGGGAGTTCTAATCTGCTTTGGGAATACTGAGATTTGTTTCCTTTCTGACTTCAAGATATAATACTAACTTTTCAAGTAAATTGTTTTCCAAAGAATGTTGAATCCAGGATTAAATATTGCTTTTACCTTGTTATTAAGCTCAAACATGAAATCTAAATGATTCCTTCATAACTGAGAATGTTGAATGATTCCATCATAACTGAGAATGTTGGGGCTACATCCAGTTTCCCCAAAATCCTTAAGGGGCTACGTCCTCAAGAAATCAGTCACATTCAAGCAACCAGATATAAAAATCTTTATTTTATAAATTCTTGTTTTGTCTTTCCCAAGGAAGATCTCCTTCCTTTATAACCTCAAAATGAGAGCCATTACATCAACTAGACAATGTGGGATAAAAAGGCACTTTCGTCTTTTAGTCACTTAAGTCACTTTATAAAATAAAGTAACTTAAAGTTATAATATTAAAGTGACTTTATAATATAACTTTATGAAATAAAGTATCCCAACTATAAAGTCTGTACTCAAATATTAAATAAATGCTCAAGTAACCCTGTGACTGACTGGCATCCTCTGAAAAGCAGCCATTAGACTATCCGGATGGCTAGATAGGCTAATCAGGCATAAAAATGCATTATTGTAGAAAAGGGGACACTACAGTCCTCCCTTCCCGGGATTGCTTGCCCTCAAGCAATCTCAAAGCTGGGTTCTGCAGGATAGACTCGCCCTCCCAAGTGGCATCCTCATACGGCAAGTCCTTCCACCGAATCAAATACTCCCAAACAACCCTGTTCCGCAGATTCCTTTCCCTGACCTCAATAACCTCTGTTGGAACCAAAGCCAGTTTACCCTCCTCATCCAATGGAGGTAAGCTACCTGAAGCTACTACCTGTTGTCTGATTGCCTTCTTGAGGCAAGAAACGTGGAAGACATTATGAATCCTACTATCTGCCATAAGCTCCAACTCGTAGGCCACCTTGCCAACCCTCCTCGAGATGCGATATGGACCATAAAATCTAGGCCTGAGCTTCTCTGATCAACTCTTCTTCAACAAACTTTGTCGGTAAGGCTGTAGGCGGAGATAAACCATGTCCCCTGTCTCAAAATTCCGCTCTACCCTGTGACGATCAGCATACATCTTTTGTTGATTCTGTGCCCTCTGAATATTCTCCCTTAGAGAGTGGAGAATGTCTTGGTGATCCTGTAACCAGTCACTAGCTATCGAAGCCCTGTTGTCCTGTAAAGCCAAATCTATTAGAGATAGTGGCTCACTACCATAGAGTGCCCTGAAAGGCAACATGCCTATGGTCATATGATAAGTGGAGTTATAACAGAACTCCCCCAAGTATAGCCAACGGACCCAAGCTCTCTGCTACCCCAATACATAGTTTCTGAGATAGCCTTCCACCCATTTATTCATGATCTCTATTTGTCCGTCTGTCTGTGGGTGGTAACTGGTATTGGGAGTCAGCTCTGTGCCTGCCAACCTAAAAAGTTCCTGCTAGAAGATGCTAAGGAACTTGTTGTCCTTGTCGCTCACAATGGTCTTAGGAAGACCATGCAATCTGAAAACCTCACGAAAGAATAATTTTGTTACCTGTGAAGTTGTCCCGTTTGCTGCAATGGCAAAGAAATGAGCGAACTTGATGAGTCTGTCGACCACCACAAAAATACTATCCTTACCCTGCACTTTCGGCAACCCAGTGATGAATTCCATAGAAATACCCTCCCATTTCTGAGCCGGAATAGGAAGGGGCTGCAGTAAACCCGCTGGATGAGTGTGCTCTGACTTGTTCTGCTGACGATCATGGCACTCCCTAAAATACTGGAGGACATCGTCCTTGAGACCCTTCCATGAGAACCTCTCCCGGATATATCTATAAGTCTTAAAGAACCCCGGATGCCCTGTCGTAGGTGTGTCATGCACAACCCTCAAAATCATAGCCTTCAGCTTCGAACCAGGTACTAAGTAGATCTTGTCCTTGTAGAGAATGATGTCATCAACTACCTTGTACAGGTCATCTGGAAGTTGTCCGTCCAAAATCTGACATGTTTGAGTATCCTTAGAGTACTCAACCAACAAGTGAGATTCCCAATCTTCGGAAATCTCGAATAGTACACAGCAAGTTACCTCTAAAGGTCTCCTGGAGAGTGCATCAGCTACAATGTTATTCTTGCCTTTGACGTACTAGATATCAAAGTCATATGCATGTATCTTGCTGACCCACTTATGTTGTCTCTCATTGAGCTCTTTTTGTTCCAGGAAACATCGTAAGCTGTTGTAATCCATTTTGACAGTAAACTTGTCGCCCACCAGATATTGTCTGAATTTTGCTAATGCATGCATGATGGCTAGCATCTCTTTGTTGTACGTAGAGTACAACCTCTCATTGTCCCTGAGTTTTCTACTCTCATAAGCTATAGGGTGTCTGTCCTGCATCAATACTGCACCTATCTCGGTACCTGAAGCGTCACACTCCAGAATAAAGGGATGAGAGAAATCTGGTAATGCTAGAACCGGGCATGTACTCATGAGAGTCTTGAACCTGTCGAAGACTATCTCAATATCACCTGTCCACCTGAAGGCCCCTTTCCGAGTGAGATCGGTGAGGGGTGCAGCTGCCTGAGACAATCCCTTTACGAACCTCCTGTAGTAAGAACACAAACCAAGCAATCCTCTAAACTCTGAAACATTCCACAGTGGCGGCGAATCCAGGATTACCTGTATTTTCTCCTAATGGAACTTGACTCCATCTACCTCTATGACATGTCCCAGGTAGAAGATCTCGGTCAATCCAAACTCACACTTGGATTCTTTAGCAAACAGAAACTGATTCTCCATGATGCTCAAAATCTCGTCCAAGTGTCTCAAATGCTCCTCCCGTGTCCTGTTGAAGACCACTATGTCATCAAAGAATACTAATACACTCTTGCGCAATTGTTTTTTGAAGATGTGATTCATGCAAGACTGGAACATAGCTGAGGCGTTAGTGAGCCCAAATGGCATCACTAGAAACTCGTAGTGTCCGTAATGGCAGCGGAACGTTGTCTTATGCACATCCTCCTCTCGGACACGAATCTGGTGGTACCCTGATCGAAGATCTATCTTCGAGAAATAGACTGCCCCGTGTAACTCATCCAGCAGTTCATCAATTCGGGGAATAGGAAACTTGTTCTTGATGGTTCTCTTATTTAGAGCACGGTAATCAATACACATGCGGAGAGTACCATCTTTCTTCTTCACCAATACCACTGAAGAAGCAAAGGGACTAGAGCTAGGTCTGATGTGTCCCATGTCCAAGAGTTCCTTTATCGTCCTCTCTATCTCTTTCTTGTAGTGCCTAGGATGACGATAAGGAGTAGTAATTACGGGCTTAGCGCCCTCCTCCATCTCAATGATATGCTCGAACCCTCTATCTGGAGGTATGCCTGGTGGTATATCCTCAAAAGACCCGCTTGTGCTTATCAAGCACCTGCTGAATATCAAGGTGAACCTGTTGCCCTGAATCCGGCGTGGGTTTTGTGGATACGAAGCACTGGGCCGCCCACTCCATGTCATTGTGTCTCATGATGGCCTCCATCCTGTGAGTAGACACTAATCTAGGCCCGCAATCTGGCATGGCCTTAAGAACCACCAGTCGATCACCCTGTATAAACTCTAGCTGTTTCAGCGTGTGATCAATAGTATACCTGCCTAGGGTCTGCAGCCACTGCATACCCAAAATCGCATCCAAACTACCCAAGTCAATAACATAAAAATCTGCCTCTAGCAGGTAATCTCCAAAGTTTATTGGAAGACTAGAGATCTTCCCTGTGCAACTCAAAAGGTCCCCTCCTGCCACCTTAACCTCAAATTCTGGAATATCATCCATCTGTAGCCGTCTCCTAGAGACCATACCTGTGCTGATGAAATTGTGCGTAGCACCTGTATCTTAGAGGCAAACAATCCTCTGTCCTCTAACTACTCCTTTCAAACGAAAGGGGTGACATGTAGGAATCCCAGAGAGGGATGCTAAAGCATCTGGGGGCTACTCGTGGGGTGCTTTCTTTTTCTTTCCCTCCGATGTTGGCTCAACCTGAGCCTCCTATCCGCTGTCCTCCTCATCACTGCCCTCACCCTGCTCATACTCATCCTCAGAAGCTACCTCAATGTAATGAAGTTTGCCTTTCCCAAGGCACCTGTGATCTGGAGTCCAAGGCTCCCTGCAAGTGAAACA
>MU226076.1:1016862-1029623 GCA_018584345.1 Thuja plicata
ATATATATATATATATATATATATATATATATATTATCATTATTGATATACCTAATCAACAACATCTATTTAACCGAGTGCAATTAATAAATATTGGTAATCGACTTAGTCGATATTACAAAGATTACTATTATGTAACTATCATTTGTTAGTCAACATAACATATGAATATGTTACATTAACTATTGAAGGATAGTTAAACGTAACCTATGTTATATTAATATGCTCGTTGTTAATAAAGCGCCGTTCCACGATAAGGCATGTCTACGTACAGACATGGCCGCGAGTCATGTCTCTACATAGAGATGTCTGTTGATTGATATTTAAATGATTTGTATGTTGAGAGGAAAGTAATTAATAACAATGTGCATTTCTTCTCCTCCGCAACATACAAATATATAATCAATAATATATATATACTTACACAGACATTTAGATATTACGAACAGCACAATAAAGAGTAACAGATTTTCTCTATAGGACGATCCTGATTTTACAACAATCCCTAGAAGGGGAAGGAGAACAAGCCTTTGTCTCCACAATAGGAGCTTGAGATTGATCTAAGTCTTTAAAGGTAAGAGGAATGACCTAATGTTGGGGCTCAGCCCCAACCCACCATTAAGGTTTTCCAACAGATGTTGAGTTCCCCATGGCCATTTGTTTTTGACATTGGGTTGTGAGGTGATCCGTTGAGAAGCATCTTCTGCATCTTAAGGCAATTTTCTCATAGTCCATTGGTTGCTTCCAACCTCTGCTAGCCATCTCCAACAGTATTTCATTATAAAGGCTTTTGTACAACTCCATTTCAACACATTCGAGCATAGGTGGTATTTTGGAAATGCATATTTTACTTGGAGGTGCAATGATATTTCGCCAAGCTATTTTTTATGGCTTGAAGGCAATAAGTTCCCAAAATTGAAGAGGATGATATGGTAGTTGCACCCAAAAAAAAGCTATGGTAAAGATTTCTCTAGAGTCTACGTGGAACAAAGGCGGGGAACCCTGCTTTCATACATAGGAAATCACCTTGGAAGCTCCAAGGACAGCTCTCTTGTATCAACATTTTATCCTTCTGAGAGTCAAATTCCAAAATAAAGAATCCCTAGGCATAGGTAAATCCAAATTTCAACCTCCGTGTATTCTTTCCACTTCTTGGTAATCCATGAATAAAGATCACTTTATTTTTGCCACACCTTTGTGAATCTGCAAATTAGGGCATAATTCTGCAAAAACTCTTCCCAATCCTTGATAAAATCATCCAAACAAACCTCAAGAATTGAGGACAAAGGATGAATCGAAAGAGAGAGGGGTGGTTGGAAAACCTTGCCAAAATTGGAAGAAACCATCCAAGTGGTGGCTCTATGAGAACCACCACCCCCAAATCGTTGCACATCCATAAAGTTACTATTGGTCGTGGAGTTTTTGGAAACACCAAAGCGAGCGGATTCGAAATCTAAATGGAAAGCCCTTTGCAAAGAAGGCCCACAAAAACACTACACAAAACATATTAGGCACATTACAACCCAAAGCTGCTTTATAGTTGGTGGTGCAAGGGAATGTAGGTTTCCCATCACCACCAGCACTATGAGAAGAGATCGATGATGCCCTAAATCGCAAAGAACTCAAGTTAAGGCACACAATAGTAGCAAAAGCAGTTGCATTTCTAATCGCCAACACAAGATCCAACTGTGACCCCCCGAAAGGACTCCGAGCACATCGATTTGATTTTGGCGCATTATTGGGAGGATAAGTAGAGCCGAAGGAAGATCTCACAGGAGCATAGAGCGCCATTCACCGATACTACTTTCATAATATTTTATTATTTAATTAAATTAATTAATATTAAGTCATCATTTGTATATTTTATTTATTTTTGACAACTTAATAAAAATCAACTTAAATAATTGTCACCTTAAAAATTGGGGACGTTACAAAATCTGTTCATCTTGGGCATCTATTTTGGAGGGAGTCCATTTGGACCATTGATTTAAAATTCCTACACACCCATTTCTTATTTTGAAGGGTTGACAACATTTCCAACAGATTTTGCAGCTCTTGGCTTGAGGAACACACTTCATTGATTACATATGTTCCAAGGTTATTTTCCCAAACAAATTTGGTCACTAGAAAACTTACATATTGTGAGCTTGTGATATTTTGGAAAGGAAGCATTGCAAAGAAAACTTTGATGAGGGTTGTAATTTTTCCAGACAGACAATGAAGTCTATGATTCTATTCTCGTGATAATGATATGAATGTATGCTTATTGGTTTGATTGTCTCCTACATTATTCTACATATTCTTAGAAATAAGTAAATTCTTCATTAGAGAAGAAAATTTCTACCTACACATCTGCTATAGGATTAGTTCATCTTCAAGAAGAGTGGTAACCCTTTTCAACCAGCAATTGAGGTGTGTGGTATTCATGAAAGGATTCATAAGTTAAATCTTAATAATGTCAACAACAAGGATTTATCTCATTGTAATACAATAATAGATAAGTATTTAACCCCAGTGATTGAATGTCCATATAATATCACATTAAAATAGTTTTGAGGCCCTATTATCCAAAGGAATAGGCAGCAATCTTCTGCAATATCTATCCATTCGTTAAAATACAAAAATCAGGAATCACACTTACTCTTGTATATTAGTTTAGGTATTTTTAATGTGTTCACGCCTGCCCATTAAAGGTACAAGTAAGTTAATACTGCAAAATTATCTTCAAACCCTTGCTACATTTGCATGAACCATTTTTCTATCTTTTACATTGTAATAAACCCAATATTCTACAAATATCCAATGTTGTTATTAGGTACACATGCCTAGGTTTTGTTATCTCTGCCTCTGTCTCTCCATCTCTCTATCTCTCTGCCTATCTCTTGCTCTCTCTATATCTCCCTCTATTGATATCTATCTTCACCTTCCTACATATTGATCTTTACCTATCTCAAAATTCAGAAGAGAGTCAGATATCTCTCATTTGTTAGCCCAACATCATAATTGTTTTGTTACTTCGTAATTTTGCATTATTAATTGTAAACTGCAAAACAATGAAACTTAGAGACAAAATATGCATTGCAATCAGCAAGATCAATAAAAAAAATCAATAGTTATTTTCAAAGACTATTATTTGGATTCATCTTCTATCTGTATCCAATCTATTTAGCATAATTTTTTTCAAGAGATCATTTTACCCTGTATTTTCATAAGCCTTTTAACATTTTTTTAGTATCAAGTTTTTTCTGATATAAATCCCTAGTAACAGAATTTAAATTTTTTAGTATCAAGTTTTTTCTGATATAAACCTCAAGTACTGCTTATATAAGATTTGTAATCCTCAAAATTGCTTCTGACATATTCTTTTGAAATCCATAACTTATACAAGATAAATAACAAAAACCATATGAGAAATGTCGAGAGGTACATGATGATATCGATTTTTAACCATTCCAAAAACTTACTTGAAACTCGGTACTTGGATCACTAAGCAGAGTTGGTAGCTGAGAAAGACATATCTCGGCTGCCATATCCCATGCATCCCTGTAAATCTAGGTTTAGCTAAATAGCTCAAACAAAAAAGCATTTGGCCATTAGAACAGAATTTGAAATAGCATCATTTTTTAAAAATAATTACCACATTGGGTGCTGATGAGTGGGTGGTAAGAGTGGAAAGGAAACTGGTGTACAGTTTGCAGACCGCATAATACGTTCTGCCAGCAAGAAGTTCCTAAAGAGACTTGCAACTAGAAGGTCCTGCCTAAAAAGCCTCTGAAAAAGTTCTGCACAAAAAGCAATTTATTCTCACATACATTCAGAACGGGAATCATTGAACAATGATGAAATTACAATACAGACTAGACATATAAAAAAGTTAAAACACATATGTAAAAGCAATTATACCACGTGGTAAGACATTCCATGCAATAGTATCTGTAACTGCAGTAAATATCCAATTCAGTTCACCCAAAAGAGTTTTACGATCAGTCTGCCGCCCAGGTATCTTGTCAATCAGATTGGGATCAAGAGAATCCCGAAGCAGTGATCGTGTACAGAACCTGAAATCATGAACAGAGTAGACAGTCAGAAGTCGAAATCCCCTGTCTCCGTTCAACAAAGACAAAGAATGTAACATTGAAAATGTGAACTAGGAATTAACATTGTTCAGATATTCAACAATAAAAACTTATTGTATAAGTATAATCTAATTAAATAAATCAGAAGAAAAGCAACAATGATAGCTAACCTTTTGACATAAAGTAAAGGTAGTTTTTATCTTAGCATTCCAAAAGAACCAATAAGAACAAAAACAGATTAAGATTAAGAGAATTTCAGCATATAAAGCTACCAGTTACATGCTAAGATAAATCAATCTATAAATGAGACAAATGAACATCTGTGGATTTATCCCTCATCCAGTTTGATCATAGTTTTAATGCATATAAAATGTCAAACATCTGGAATTTCACATGATAGTATATAGCAATGGAATTATAATTATGTCCCAAAATAGGCTAATAGAAAACTCAATAACAAGAAGTACACACAAACACCTCTCTAAATCAAACATATTCACTCCTTGCTAAGAATTAAAAGATTGAAACTTGCCTCTTTCAAATGTCATTTATGATTGGCAATTAGTTCAGATTTTGAGTAAATTTCAAATATCATTGAAATTAACAGAATAATTGGCCAGTGGTTAAAATGATTATTAAACATTCATTCATAAGCATCTGTAAATATTAATAATAACACATTAACTAAACAATGCAAGTGCAAATTAATCAGCTGCTTTACTAATGCAGACCAAAATCGGGTACCTTCAAAAGGTAGGCATTTCAGGCAGCCCAAGAGCAAAAGATTTAAAAGATCAGATAGAAAATACTAAAAAAAATTCCAATGGACTTAAGCTAACAGCATCAAATTGTGTCAATGTTAATGACAGAAAATAGAAGAACTATATGCACCAGCAAACCTTCAATAATCTCTTGTAATTTCCAAACTTCACCTTTCATTCTTTTCTTTTATTCTGACACTACAATGCCTTATACAACAGAACTCTAAAACAGAACTAAGAACCAGATAGGAAAATGTCATGGGATGAACAGCCCCAATCTCTTAGCTAATAACCTACACTATTACCTATTTTTTATTAATCAAAGCAATGAGCTAATCTCTGAAGTTTAAGGGAATACATATATACCGGTTGCTGCCACACAGACCAAAAGAGCTTAAAATGTCACAATCTAGCTATATAATAGATTAGAGGATACAGGAAAAAAGCCTAAGGACATATTGCCAACCACTACCAAAAATAGATAAATGAATCTGCTGCGCTTAAACTATATTCTTTGTAACTGTTGAAGGTGGTAAAACACTTGAAACTGCTGCAGCAATGGAAAATGATGCCCTGTCATGTGGGTATCAGCAGAATGGATCGCTGAGCAAAAGAAAACTTAGACTGCCATCCAGCTGTTTGGGAAAATAGCTGTCAGGATGTAAGGGTTCGAAAGTGAAAACTTAGCAACAGGAACTGTGACCCAGTAGAAAAGGTAATATATAATGTGGGCCATTTCAAGAAAATCATCTCCCAGCAAAAGGTATGAAAGAAACTTGTGTTCATTCCTTCCCATTTCCACGGAGAATATTTAGTGGGTTCCAGACAACGTTAATTTGTTTAGTGAGTTCCCGCCCAAGTTTAGGAGCAGCCATTCATAACCAAATCTGCAAAACAGTAAATTTGTCAACACAACCACATAATAAACCACTTTTTAGAACCCAATAGGATGCTCCTGCATCAGATACCTGCAAAAGATAGATATGTCCATGGGACCAGGGGATGCATCTCAAGGACATGGCGGGGGGGAGGGGGCGGTGGGGCCTCAGGGATGGCAGGGGGCAGCAGGAGCACAGCGCAAAAGCAAATAGTACTTGAAAAATTAGTTATAAATATAAATAGATGTCTAGGGAATGAATTTAATAATTACAAAGCAAACTTTGGCATACTAAATAAACTGCTAAACAATAAAAACATTGCATTGATTTTATTTTACATTAACAATGGTGAGTGGATGTTTGGCAATTGAGCCTCCCCCCATAAAGGTGGAGGGGTACCATCCAAGCGGAAATTAAGGCCTTCACAACCACACAAACCTTCATGGCAAATGCTATTTTAGATGTCTATTTATAATTTTTTTGTGAGAACTTAGGGTTTGGGTGGAGCCCATAGACCATCAAAGTTAGAATTTGTAGCACATAGATCAAAAAAATCTTTGTTTGCAAAAAATACAGACTTTTTCACAAAATAATATCAAATTGAAATATTGTTAAATAAAATCATATTTATAAACTATATTATTGTTTAAGGGTTGTAGCTCCATCGGTTGAGCACAATTAATGAGGATGATGGCATGAGATGTAGAAAGATGGCATGAGATGTAGAAAGCCATCCACCAAGGTTCAAACCCTTGGATGCATGTTTGGGCCAGGTTTGACCCCTAGGTGAATTTGACAGATGAGATCCCCCTTGTACGTGGCTGCTTAGCCAAAGGTGGCTTGTAGTTTAGATGTATGCTTACTCGTATCATTGTAATCCGCCATATTAAGGCAGAGATGCCGACATCTATATATACTGACATGTTTCCATCAAAAAAAAACCATCCTACATCGTGACTACACTATGTGATACAAATTCATATGGCCCGACTACATCTCAGGAATATAGAGCTTTCCTTCCGAAATGCATCAGGTAAGAGCATAGCCTTACCAACTTCTAAGTTTTGGTCTGCTGCTAGAAGGAATGGATTCCCAAAACAGAGCCGTATGATGCAGAATGCAAGCAGAGTTGTGTGATATAGAACCAACATTTCTATAAAATAAAAATGTATAAAATTATTTACAAACTAGTACAAAGGAAACACTAAAAAGCACCCTACCTGCAACAGCTTCTAGCAAAATCACACAGACGCCAAATTTTGAACTTTGTGGGCCAAATCAACTGTAATAATTGCATTTACATTTTTTTCACAATTTAAAATGTTTCCACCATTTTAAACTATTTAAAATGTGCTCACACAAAAAAAATGTTGAAAATTGCAGATCTGGAAAAAAATAATTTATTGGGTGTATGGAAGGTGAGAGGAATTGGCAAACTTGCAGATTTCTGATTTTGCGCAACTTTTGCATCTATGGTTTGACCCAACACTCAACTACTGCAAAACATGTGCTCTGATGTTTGAAGAGCACACATCATTGTGGGTTGTAGTAAGCTGGAGACAAACAATTCATGTTGCATAGCTTTGTTTCTGCGGTTTGAGCCATCCCTCAACTAACATGTTCTCTGATATTTGAAGAGCACACTTTATTATGGGTTGAAAAATGCTGGAGATAAACTTTGCACGTGATGCTCATACCAGGAAGAGCACTTTGGGTCAGGTATGCTATTTTAGTTCAGCATGAAACAAGTACCAGTAAGATTAAGTTGTGAGGCTATCTGGCTTCACAGGTTGATCGCAGAATTACTAATCAAATATTGAAGCCAACAACAGTATGGAGTGATAAACAAAGTTGCATCAAGCTCTCTGAAAATCTAATATTTCATGCTTAATCCAAATACATAGATATTTGTTATCATTTTCTGAAAGAAAAATTTCAGAGGGCAATGCCAATTCTTCAATATTTTCCATCAGATCAAAAGTTGCAAACAGTTTGAGAAGATCTTAATCAAAAGCAAAGCTTGAAATATTAAGAGAAGCCAGGTTTGATGGAGAATCCCTTCCTGAGCAAAGAGAGTTTTTTTGTTGCTCACTCAGTTTCTGTTCTTCTACAGCTGCATGCCAAAATTTAAAAAACCAGACTTATCTTTGGAATTGAATCTCCTTCCGCTGCACACTGATTTTTAAAGCTGCTGGAATACGCATATCTATTTAGTGTGTTGTTTGGCACATATATTTAGCGACAGTTAGTGCTGTCTTTTAGTGCTTTATTTCTGGTTTTTCTAGTGTTTAGTATGGGCTGCACTAGAGTTGTGTTTTGTCATAATTTTGGCAAAATTCAATGTGAAAGAAAAACAGGATTCATCATCTGATAGTGCTTTTATTCTGCTTTGGGTTGTTCAAGTTCGAGGATCTTGCTATTGACATAGGGTCCCCAGTTTTGAAAGAAAAATTCAGACATCAAGTCATCTACTTTCTAGTTTCAGTATTATTTATGCTTTTTGTACTTTCAGAAGATTTGTGTTAGTGGGATAACATGCTTAGAGTTGTCATTTTGATTTTAGTGTTTTTTTAAAGAGGGGTAAATGCTTTGATTCGGAGCTATGAACCGGTGAGGCCAGAAATGGAAGAACTAAACTAGCACCCTGGTAGGATTTGAACCTTGATGGCAAGAACACCACCACTACTTAACCATCACAACATGGCAATGCTGGCTTTTGTTTGAAGATTTCACTTAGGACAGTTTAGGCCAGGTTTTTGTGTGCAAAATTTGCATACTATGGTTTGAATTTTAGCTCTTAACATAATTTTCTTTTTAATGCATTGTCAATTGTGAACATAAATCAGATTGACAAATAAGGCATTTTTTTAGATTATGTCCTCTCAGGATTCAACTGCATAGTTTTATAGTCAAAGTTGTTGACCCATAATTCATCAGATGTGGGTAACACAAACCCATCTCTCATGAGCATGAATGGTCCACTTGTCACTCTTTGAATTTAGGCAATGCTCTGATGGTTAAGTATCAAGACTTCCCAGGAGGTTACCTATCCTAGTACTACTCCATCTAGGATTCATCAGAGTGGTACTAGGATGGGTGGCCTTGTGATATATCATGATGTTTCACCCTTGTGAGCATCAGCTAGATGCAATAGGTGGTAGGCTGACCATTCATGCTCATGAGAACGGATTCATGTGAACCACTACTGATGAAATATGGATCAATGAGTTTCACTTGAAAGCTACATAGTTGAGTCCTAATAGAACAACATAAAGATCAGTGTTTTAAACTTCATACTTCATATATATGATATCATTTGTGTGTATTGTCTTTGTCTTCCTCTACTCTGGTCCATTGCTTTCAAAGTACATAAGTTCTCCATTTAGTGTGCTGTCCACAAAATTAACCATCAAATTTGGATTGATGCCATTGGAGTTGCTTGTTCTAGCCAAGTCCCATCGAATAACAACTATAGTAAGTACTGTATTAAGACATAAGACCTTTAGATTATATTCCTTGTTAGTTAAAATGATATTGAATGTCTTATATAGCAAATTATAGAAATGCAAGAATAATTTTCCCATTGCAGAAAAAACATGTTGTCCAAAGATAATCTTGATCATCTCAAATAGCAAAGGAAAGATATATTGAGACCAAGCCATGCAAAAGCCTCATGTAGAATTAGCTCGTAAGCAAGATATGTTAATTGATCTACAATAATATATTTATAAAGCATGCTTGAACAGGAAGATACCCTGATAAAAACAAATGAGTGTACTAAGCCCTGCTAAGGATGCAGTTCTTCATTGTCAAACAGGATTTCAGAGCTATTAGATTTCCACAATCCATTTCAATGTTCAACCAGTTTCTGGATTTGATTGTGTAAAAAAAATTTCATCAACATTTCGAATCACACTACGTGATCCATCATCAAGATGCAAGAGAGCCAATGAAGAAAAGCATGAGATGTGGTTTGGTGACATGAAATATGCTCTATCACAAATCATACAACACAAGAAGCAATTTGGAATGAACAAAACCTTACAACAATTAGAAAGGTCCTAAAATCTATCAAAATGACTATTCATATGCATGCAATAATTAGTCTCAAAAGAGTATTCAAATGCTAATGAAGACTATTCAAAGTGTTGTACAACAAGAATGGCATATCAACAATAATAGTAAATTAAACAGCTGGGAATTGTCAAAACACTCTGGGCTTCCTGATTCTCCCGATTATCAACTGAAAAAAAAATGCTGCTGCTATGCCATCAAAGAAATGTACCTCCTCAAATATAGGCATTTTAGTAATTCTTTGTCTTGTTGCATAAACATGTAATCATGTTTAGCAAACAGAAATCTAAAACTAGTAACATACATTGCAAAAACCAGAAATTGCCCTAAGCGACAAGAAGAAAAGGATCACTAATTTCAGTATCCCAATGTTTTTTAGATTCATTCAAAAATGTCATCTTTAGTTCCATTCCAATATGTCAATCATTGACGTTATCCTTTATGCATCAGGATATTAAGCTCAACCCCATTAGACGTGAGCTATTTGCACATGGTCAACAGCTTTGTCCTGTCTCAAAGACTCGTTTCAATATTATGATACAGGTAAACACTATATGCATGGTGAGACATATTTAAGGGAAATGAGACAATGATCTAAGAGACTAAGATAGTCTTAGATAAACAATCATTAGACAGACTATACATTAAACCGAGTCTGTACCGGAAACCATGCTGTTAATTCACTAACTAATCTGTCCAGTTGATGTACCCAAGAAAGGAGCTAGCTACTAGGGCATCACAAATTGCAGTTCCCCATCATGTGTAAAAGAAATGAGGTGATTAGAGTTGTAAGAATAAGATAATACCATCGTAATGCAATTTTAATAGGTGTCGTGAGACATGAAGTGAAGATGTCAGCTGGAAATTTAGCACTCTGAGGAAGAATCTCATCTGCTCCACAAGCTGCAAGTAATATACAATCCTTCATTGCTGCTACAGAAGAAACACCAGAACCCCAGTCTTGACGCTGGACATCAAAAAAAGACACCGTCAAGAAATATATTATATATACTCAAACAAACAATTAACTTATAAACGAACATATGTATCTGTTGTGATTAATCATACAATATTCCATGCGCTTCACAATTTATTGAGTAAAACTTACCTCCACAAAAGCATTTACAATCATACCAGCAGCAGAACAATCAAACACATAAATTGAGGGTGTCCCAAGCCATGATTCTAGTTCATAAACAGACAGGGGAATGTATTGTGTGTAGTCCTGCACTCAAAATAAACGGCCTTCAGCCACTCTAAAAGCTAATAAGAGATACAGAATTCTGTTCTACTAAGCACTTTACATTAAATCCAACCTTGTTGAAAAGCCAGATTTCCCCATTTGCTGTGGGCTTTGGAACTCCATGTCCATTATAGTGGAAAAGCACCCGCTCTGATTTAGCATTCTTGCGGCATTGGCCACAAAGCTTCTTTACCTCTTCAACAGTAGGATCCAGCTGAAGCTTATATCGAGCCTACATGTGGAAAGACAGTAAACACAAAAAAGAAATCCAATAACCAAATCTGTTTATCCAGAATTATTTAGCCACTGAACATAAAAAATACCAGCGGCTGCCTTGAATTATTTAGAGAATGAATTTATTACCCGTGGTTGCCACCGTTCATATTGAGACTGCAAAGCCTTCCCTATAGCATCAATTGCTTTCGGAGCTGGCATGGAAAATGGATCTGAAATTTCATTTTAAAAAATTATGAATTAATTGCAAAGATTTCAGACCTTTTCCAATGCAAATCTTTTTTATTCAATCTCCTCAATAAAAACTATGTTATGTTGTTTTTTTAATTAGTGCTAATTTCACAATAAATTGGCTAGCACTTTTCACTATGAAGAAAAGAAGATACAAGTTGTATTAACAACTAAAACAAGTGAACCATGAATATAAAACCAACATATTGCTGTGAAAACTATGAAGAAAACCAAATACAGTTGTATTAACAAAAAAATTAAAATTAAAACAAGTGAACCTCGAATATAAAAACAAGTAAAAAAAATCATTTAGCTGTGAAAATAAAAATCACCACGTTGTTTATGCAACAACAACTCAAAAGATGAAAACTATTTTTCTTCATTGTAAAGTCATGTGGACTAATAAAAGTTTCTTAAGTAAGCTCAAAGAAGGATGAACCGGACCAAAATGTTTCAGGAAGTGGACACTGACATGGCAAAATTGTTTATTAAGATTGGGATTTTTAAGTCCACGTGAAAAATAACTCCAACAATTACAATTTAAAATACATAGCTGGAAAGGAACTCCAGAAAATTCTAGGGAGAACAAAACTTTGGTGTGGAGAAGATGAATAAGATGGAAGACTGAATAAGATGGAAGACTAAGTATTAAGCATTTCTCAATACTTCAAAGCCCAGATGAAATAAGCTACAAAATAAGAAAATTCTGGGACAACAACAGTAATAAGATCTAAATAAATATCATGTGCACTGTTCCATGAGTCCTTATTTTTATAAAAATGGACTGCAAATATGAATCCTCTCACCTGAAACTAGGAGGATGGCACCAATTCATGGACAATACTAATTTGCATGGACAATACTAATTTGCAGCACCTTGGTTGCACTCACATGCAAATCTATGAGATGTATTTCTGAAGCAAAAGGAAAAGAGATGCTTTGTGGTTTCTCAAAACACCTTAATGGGTAATCTTGGCACATTCTGTTCACCTTGTTAATGTTTGTATCTTCAGTCGTATGATCATTAGAATACATATAATATATGTTGATTAATAATAATATAATATATATGTTATATTATTATTAATCATATGAAATTTAATATTTAATATTAAATAATTATATTATTATTATTCGTAATTAATAATTGATAGATGAAACATTATAAGATTGATTAAATTATAATTAGTTGGAAGAGGTATGTCCTTTCTTATAAATAATAATGAATAGACATGTCCCATGAAGGGACATGTCTCTCCTATCC
>MU226076.1:1031705-1043858 GCA_018584345.1 Thuja plicata
TAGAATACATATAATATATGTTGATTAATAATAATATAATATATATGTTATATTATTATTAATCATATGAAATTTAATATTTAATATTAAATTATTATATTATTATTATTCTTAATTAATAATTGATAGATGAAACATTATAAGATTGATTAAATTATAATTAGTTGGAAGAGGTATGTCCTTTCTTATAAATAATAATGAATAGACATGTCCCATGAAGGGACATGTCTCTCCTATCCTCATTCCCAATATAAATGAAAGAGAGATTGTTGCATTTGGAAAATACATACAACATAGAGTGTTATTACATTTGCAGCTATCCTAAAAACTTAACACACCTTGAAAGTAGAAGAAACCCGTAATTTCCCCTTCTTTGGATCACCCACCTCCATCAAAAAGGTGTACAAAAAAGACACATGGACATAAACATCAAAGCTGCTTACCAACACTATCTATCAAAAAAAGCTGAAATAATACACAGTATATAAATGAGAGCCCAAAAAATATCTACTCTTGAACATCATTTTAATGAAGAGAAACAACTTCATAAAACCCTCCAAAATGGCTATATAGTCTGGCAAATTTAAGAAAGAAGCAAGAAATCTGAAAAGCAAGAAGAGGTAGGAGGAAGCTAAGGCCCAATGACAATATGGCTATAGAGATTGGCAAATTTAAGAAAGCAGCAAGAAAAACAAGAACAGGTAGAAGGGAACCAATGCCCAACGATAACATTCATTAAGGAGCTTTCTTACCTTATATTCAAGGCCCCACAGAAAACCTGCTAGAATATAATAAAATTGCATGAACATCGTTTCAAACCCTTGGTAATAATCTAAGGAATCCCTAAGACCACTGAAAATTAATCCTGAGAAAAAAGACAGAAAAAAACTATACACGTGACATTTCCTACAACAAGGCTAAATGTTGAATACATTGGCAGAAAAGGGTGTTCCTTCCAAACTAGACTTAAAGGACAAGCTAACAACAAGGTTGGCATAAACAATTTACATCAGCAGAACAGAATTAACATATCAATCCCCTAATCCACATGGGATATTTGAAAATCCTCACCCTAGACAATCAGAGGAAGAACAGAACAAATAAATTAAGCGATAGAAAACAGAAAACATTCAAGGAACCTCAAAGGGTCAATGGTTGGAAACTGAGCAAAACTTAGCAATCATTACTGTGTAGTAGGGAAATCCTTGAGTAACCTTTTTTTATACATAAGATAGAGATTATATTAATTCATTTAATCCGTTAATTGGTTAGCCTTAGCACCATCTTTAATCCAATTCACTATATCTAAATCAATTAATCTTTATTTGCCCCCTAACCCTCTTGATCTCTGTTCTCTCTTATTATTATCTTTGCTTCCTTGGTACCCTTGCTTTTCTTCCCACCTAGGCAATTTATGTACTAGGGCAATCCACATCATTGCACATTGATGTAAGAATATTTCCAAGAATGAAGATTCAAACAAGCTTGGTTTCAAGCCTATCTCAGATATCAATTGTCAAACTTAACTCCAGCGGATTTTGACAATTTAATATTCACTGAACAACAAAAGCGAGTGGTATTGATTGCATTCTAAATGTTATTGAACCTTTATATTCCAGTAGAAATGTATGTAGCCCTATGTACTTATAAAAAATCCACCTAAAAACAATAAAAAATGCAATCTGACAGATGAGACTGATAAATAAGACTCAAAACCAATGATTCAAAATCTTGAAAATAGGTTCCACAAAATGCCAAGTGATTTAGCCAGGATCATGCTTTATATTGACAGTTGGAATCATAGATATTAAAAATCATCATGTAGATGAATAAAAAAATTAGCTTACTATACACTGATTTTTAGTTTATTTTACAGTGAAACTAGATAAAGCCCTGTCAAGATAAGCGATATATTTTTAGGTTATTCTTTCAAAAAAATAAGAAAAAACTCAAAAAAGGCTTCTACATTCTCAATGCTAAAATAACATGTGTAACATATACCCATGGCTTACCAATCCAGCACTCCATCCGAGCACACGGTGATATCTTGATAACATCTGGAGGATCAACACCAATATTTAAGCACAAAACAAGTGCAACACACCCAGTTTTCATCTGCATAGAAGAAGCTCCCAATCAGATGACCAGATAATGTATAACAAGAAATCTTAACAGATGCATGATCACATTCACAAACAAAAATGCTAACCACATGGAGAATAACTGCAATAATATGCAATATAGATATATTACTGTAATAGTGTAAACATAAAAAAGAAGAAGAAAAACAGAGTATAATTTACTGATCTCCAGAAACTGTAATCTATAATCAATGCTGGTTAAACTAAATTCCAACATAAGATAGTCAAATTGTTTAAAATACATATAGATTGGTGAAAGTTGTGAATCACTTGAAAATTCATACATATTAAAAAACAAAATCAATAAATTACTTTATATGGCAAGGTTTCCCATTTACAATGCTTAATTAACTAAGGTCAACAGATCAATACTACAGCACAAAAGAGTAGTTTCCACAAAATTAATTTCCTAGACAAGCTATGAAATTGAAAAGCAAAATATTAAGCATTTACAGGGCAACGACTTTTATGATATCAAGATCTAGAAGCTACACATGACTCAAACCATCACTAGGTTTACATCCTCTTCTCAGTTATATCCATCTTCAACACGTAAGGCAAATGCACAACTCAACATTTGTTGATAATCATTAGGTACCTCTAATCAGTAGAATGCATTATTGATATATTTTTTATATTTTGCAATCTAGTACACTAATTAGTATTTCCAATATAAAAAACAAAGGCATATAAAAAACAACACTAATTAGTATTTCCAATATAAAAAACAAAGGCATATATTAGGTGTGAATATATATATATACACACTTCTAAAAAAGTAGTTTCGATTTTTTTTCATTTTCTGTAGACGAAACTCAAGAGAAGTATCATTATTGGCATTTATTTCAAGAAAAGGCAAACCAAATGGACTGATCTTTACACTGAGTTTACAATCAGCTTGAGAGAGAGGGGGAGAGAGAAATTGGAGAATATTCTGCGAGTTGTGTGTTTGTTTTGCTAAGTTCAAGCATTCGTGATTCATCTGCCTGTGCAGAGGCTTTACTCATATCACCATGGTATCATAATCGCTCACATGCTAGCTACACATCTGCAACCTACATCTCATTTCACAAAATTCAGAGTTTATAAATACTCCTCATCATCCTATTCTAGTTTTAATCAAGCTCTTGCTCCTCATGTGCACCATTCAAATGGCCACCACTCTTCAAATGATGAGAATGAAGAGGATTCAAAAGGAATCCCTACTTCAACTCCAGCTGCTCACCCCCTTCTGAAGTGGATTTAGTCAGTCAATGCAAGCACTGCAACTTTTCACATCTGTGATTCAGCTGGATGGTTCCATGAATAATTCTCAAAATCAACACAAACAAATGTTCAAGCAAGCAAGAGTGAATGCAACATGACAAGATCTCTCGAAAGAAAATTATTGTTTCTTACTTATGAATGATGGATGGGATCTTGTCCCTCTTTACCAGAGAAAACATTTTTTCACTGCAAATATATCTGTAAAGCATAAAGCCAAGTACTAGTTCATACAACCATTGAATCGCATTATTGGGAATTCCATCAAATGAACATGAAGAGTAATTTATTGCACAACAATTTTCAATAAGGCTGATAAAAATTTACTTGGATCAGCTTTTAGGAATTGTTAAAGATTTTCGCACATTTGCAGACTAGCTAAGTCCATCATAGCCTCAAGCAAGCTCCAATATCTAAGTTCTTTCTCAGTATTTTCTAGGTGTCATTCACATTCCAAAGACTACAACTTAACTTGCAGTTAGCAAGATTCACATTCTTGTCTTATATGTTTATGATCTCAGCATCATATAGAGCCATCTTGATATGCTCAACCATGACACTCTAGCCTTATGGGTCAGTTTGAAATGGCTGACTTAGACCACCACCATTTCCTTGGTCTTTGAATTTGTCCATGAACGACAAGAATATTTGTTTTGCAGCCTAAGCATGCACTAAATCTTCTTCATCTATTTCACACGGAAGAGAGTAAACCAGCCACTTAACCCTTCCTTTTTTAAACAAGCAAACACCCCAACACATTGCAACTAAGTAAAATCCAACCTTATTGGCATAAAAGTCCTCAATTCATAACAGGGTCAACATTACCAGTGTAGCTGGTTAGGTCTTTTCATACAATATCTGGATGACAGGCACTGTAAGACAGCAAAAACAATACTCCATTTTATTCAGTGTACTTGTAGCTCTGAGATTGAGTATTACTTTAGGGGGGGCTCTACTACTTTGATGGGTTACGCAAACTACTATTTAAGCTTATGATGCCAACAATGGGAAGCTTATTACTGAGTATATCTATCGTCACATTTCAGGTCATATTACTTCCTCTAATTAGAAGTAAACAAGCATTGCTCTTTCACACACAAAGGCAGAGTAAAATTCATTCAGCCACTAAATCACATTGGACTTTGCTAGATACTTTTAATGTTTGAATTCCTGCAGGCCATCCCATGCTTCCTAGTTGCAATCAGAGTAGTCGGTAATACAGCTTGCAATCTAGCTGAGCACTAGCAAACCAAGCATATTAAAAATTCACCTTGCATAATATATGGCAACTAATTCAATGTTCAATTACTGATAGAGGGAAAGAATCTTCAACTTTGACCCTTGTTAGACATGAGAAAGCTGGGAGTTACCCTTAAGGTAGGATTTTAACATATCAAAGATAACTCCCATGTTTTTGACCTCCACTCTCTACCAAGTTACTCTTAGAGGGTGGTATTACTGTATTTTAATTATTTACTTCATACAGTAAATAACGGATCACGGAGTGTGATCCGAAACGTTGATGCAAAAACTACATACACAATTGAATCCAGAAGCATTAGCAACTAAAACTTCATGGATTGTGGAAATCTACTGGCATTACTTGTAGGGTAACATTTGGTTGTTGCAACTTGTGAGCAGTTGGGAGAATGGATGTCTTATGTCTATAAGGATCAGTGATGCTTTTCCAGAAGCACATGTATAATTGAACCGAGTAAAACTAACTTATCTAGGACAAATAATTGGTACAAATATTTGAAGTTTTAAATCTCATAAAAATACCAAAACCCTAATTTGCATGCCCTCACAAAGAAAATCCAGTCTTTATATGGGAAAACTGCACAAGGCCGTAAAATCAGAGAGGTAGTCAAAGATATTTAAGATTACAATCAACATGGGATCACGGAGAATGATCCGAAACGTTGATGCAAAAACTACATACACAATCAAATCCAGTAGCATTAGCAACTAAAACCGTACAAGTGGTTATGAAAATGTGGATTGGAGATATCTGCATCCAGGTCGTTAAAAAACCAAAGGTGGTCTGTGCATGAACCACATCTAGAGCAACTAGATTAGTGATGATTTAAACTCCAATCCATATCTAACTTATTACTACATCACAAGGTTTGTGTTCAACAATGAAAAGATTCAAAACAAGTTCCTCAACTGATAAAATTTGGGGGAAATTTGTGATTAAGTTTATACACTCTAAATTTGCATTTTGTATTCAGTTTTTATAAATTATACTCGCATAAAATAGCAATCTAAAAGATAATGAAAATTTAACAATAAGAATTTAAATACAATCTGTCATATCCCCCTCATAATACATTTATTGATTAATATTTACCAGCTCAATGGATTACTACCAACTAATATATTGTTTACATATTTAATATTTTTTATTGATCATTGATATTTTTAACCAATGTTCCTGAACTCACCGCGGGTTGTGCGAGTTTTGACAACTCGCGGGCCGAGTCGAGCTTGCTAGGTTTTCATGACCCGGCAGCATGACCCACATGACTCACGAGTCGTGCGGGTCATGCCATGACCCGTCGGGTCCATGGGCTATGACCCGTCGGGTCCATGGGCTATGACCCGACCACAACACTCACAGACTGCACATAAAAAACAAAAAAAAATAAAGGCTTTTCCTATATTTTTTTATACTTAGCCAATTTTTCAGTTCAGAGGTGGGAGGATTTATGCAAATATAACATTTAAGTAATACTTTAAGTTATATTTGTATAAATACTTTCAAGATGTTTGAGATGGGTTCCAGCTTCATAGGAGTTAAGATGCTGATTCTAGATTTTGGGGGTTTTCGATAAATTCCGGACTTAACCAAATTTCAAGATTCAGCAAGCCTTTAGCAAAGTTACCTCCCACAATCTGTCCTGGCTTTCTAAGGTCAAACTGTAGCTGGAACAAGGAAACTCAAAGGGTTTTAACTCATTCCATCACAAATCACTTGGTGTCAACTCCATCCTCATGACAGACTTAGCTTAGCTCTCGCACATATCCCAGATAGACATGACTTCCCAGCAGGCCAAAATCACTCAAACCTCACTTGCCAGACCTAGGGACCTAAACACTGCCACCAACAAAGACTACCTAAGGCCACTACTCCTATAACCAAAGCAAAAAGGGGAGTCCCCATTTGCAATGGGCCGATGGTGTGAAAACCTCACAACAAGGACCATGAGTGGGTTGACCAGGCAGACAGAGAGGCCGAGGTTGTGGCTATGGCAGAGGAGGAGGATTGAGCACGATCAACTGCCCGTGCAGCTGATGTTGATCAGAGTGACACCTCACAGGGAGAGACTATGGCTTGTCAGTCATCTAGGACCTACCTTAGACGCATTTGTAGGAGGCAGACATACTACTTTGAGGCTGAGGCTGAGCTAGAGCCTGAGCCATAGACTTGTTTTTGTTTACACGTATGTTTGGGAACATTTGATGTCATGGATTTTATATACATTTGACAATATTTATAATTCTGCATATCTATGTTTTTTATTTCCTTCAGCTACAATTTACGTTTGTACTTATGTGATGGATGTATGTTTATGTATGTGATCAAATTAGCTTCTATTTGATGATGCTATAGTGTCTTCAAGCTTTATTCAATAATGGGTGCATGAAACAAGTTTTAGATCGTAAAAAATCTCTGTTTTTTTTCATTTTGCCAAGTCATAGCCGAGTCATTGGCGAGTCACGGGTCGAGTCGACCTTGCCGAATCATAGGCGAGTTTGAGTCATGGAACTATGCTTTAAACATATAATTGATTGAATAATATTCATTATTAACTAAATGTTGATAAGAAATTTAATTTATTCTATTATTATTATTATTATTAGAAACTTGGAAAGCATTAATATTATTACTTACTATTATTATTATGTTGATTGATATTCATTATTATTATTAAAAAGCATGTGATTCAGTTAGACCATCGCAGCTTTAAGAAATCATTTGAAACAGTGTCTTTATGGGTGCGATTTAAGAGAAAGATGTCTCCAAGGGAGGGACGTGCCTCTTCCCCAACCAAGGGAAAGTATAAATAGGTTGTGATGACTACCTCAAACATCATCGAAGGAAACAGAGGGACAAAGGTAAGTATTATTCGTTTATTTCTGAACAGAGTTACTGGATATTCATATTTGTTGTGTGTGTGTGTGTGTGTGCGCGTGCGCGCGCATATGTGTGCGTGTGTGTGTGAGTGCGTGTGTGTGCATGCGCGTGCACATGTGTGTGTTTGTGTGTGAGTGTGCGTGATAGCAGAGTATTAAAATAACTCATTGGATCTAATATAAAATGCATACATATTAATGTGCCTGCACACTAGTCAAATGGAATAAACACACATATATATATACATTATGTGTGTATACAGATAAATTTGGAAGATATATAGAAACAGAGGACAAGTAATTCACATACTGTAATCAAATCTATAGTTATTAGATGAATATATTTGCAATCCACACTTGAATAATGTAAGTATGTTTATTAAACAGACATAATCCATTTACAATAATCAACCTTATCGGAAGGGAGGAAAAGGGCATTATGGGAGAACGGTGAGACCTCACTAGGTACACCTCCTCATAAAATATGAGGCCAAGGGGGACGAGATTCTGCTCTTGGGCTTGGGGTTGAGTTAGAACACCATATTATAATCTTTCCCCCAACCCATAAGGTAGGTTTTATATGATAGTTAAAGGACCTTAGCCATGGTGAAGGGAATAAGATAGAATGATGAGGGAGAACGGCATAATGATTCCGCTAGGTATGCTAACCCCATAAGGTATGGGGCCAAGGGGGCAGAGTATCCGTCCTTGGGCCTAGAGCTGTTACAAAAAGGGCACCTCATCATATCTTCTATTCCTCCCTCACTATGGTTATAGCCCACGAAAGTTGAAATGCTACAAATGTTTCCTTACCATATGCCTACGCATAGAATAGATCTACATTTTTTTTTATTTACAAGTTACTAACAATTTAATTAAGTCTTGTATGTGTGTGTGTGTGTGTGTCTGCACTTATTTCATGGGATTTCCTACTTGGTAAGATAACTTTCTAAACCTAGCTCTTGCAATTGTGTTTGTAGAATCTTAACTAGGGCACGTTCTAGAAGGGACATTACACAATCATTTTTATTTAGTACTCAAATCTAATAAAACCTCGAGCTTTTCAAAATCCCAAGCATTTTGCTTTGTTATCAGAAGAAATTGCAAAAAAGTTAAGAATTTCTTCCTTACTCAAATTTGGAGTAGTCAGATATCGGCATGCCAACGCCCTAAGACAGGTTTTTTGTTCTATCATCTTCCTTAATACTCTCCACCCGCAGCCCTCCCGCTTCCACCCAAAGCCCCCATCCTACATCTGCAACTCAGACTCCTTTTACCAACAAATCCAGCTTATGCACCTCCACAACAACAACTTTAGGAGGAGATTCTACACATCAGCCGACTAAATGATTACTGCAGGACAGCATCTTTCCACCAAGATGCTTACAATCTTTTGCTATGGGACCTACTTGAAAACAATTCCAAAAGCGTAGATCATTTTTCATAATCTAAGGACTCGATCTATTTTTCATTTCCTACTTTCAAGTAAATGGAAGCCCTTAAGATAAATCAAATTCTACTAATATCCTAGCAATTGCAATCAACACATGCTTGTATGTTTGTGAGAATAAATAATTTAAATCGCCACTAGGGCTTCCAATACTACACTTTCCATAGTCCATACATTCAACTCTAAAAGCTTCGGCCATAATATGCAGAACCTACCTATTAATGTAATTTCCTTGTAGTTTTCCATCTCATCAAGCACTTCATCACCCAATTCCAACATTTGCATTTTTGCTACCTTGTCTTTACTAAAAGACTATTTTTAACATCTCCTATAAGCACGTGCAAAGCCCTCGTTGGACCATACACCACATTCTTCTTCCTAACCATATTTGCATATGATCGACCTATCTGGGTAATGAAAATCCTTTCTGCAATGTCTCCTTGTCCTTTCTAGCATCTAGTTGTAAGGGCATCTCAGGGACTACTCTGCCATCTAGAGCAACTTGTGCCATATGCAAGAAATAATTTGTCACCCTAACATGTTCAACTAGTTCATTCTCCTTGTTCAGTCCCCCATCCATTGTTGTGTGCACGGCAAAAATTATTCCGTTGTATGCAAAAATTCACATCTAGCTATAAATTTTAATACAATATTACAATTTATTGATAATTTTATAATTGATCTTAAGGTTTCAAACAGTTGGACTACATAATTTGGTTGAAATTATGATTTATGTTAAAGACTTTTTAAAAGTAGTATTGGTAGGACACTCCCTTACAATGATAAATGCTTGGCTAAAAGGCTCATGTTCTAATTGGCATTTTAATTACTTCATGTAAGAAGTGCAAAGTTCGAGGGAGAATTTCTCTGCTATTAATAAGACTATTTAGCTAGTGTTTATAACAACCATGATATTCTCACAACTGAGTATATTACTCATGCTAATACTTGGCAAGAATCAAGAAGCTAGAACCTCTATAAAAATTTGTTAGGATGGTCATGCATAGCCTCCTCCACATTATTGAGTTGTTTAAAATTGCCAATGGAAGTAGAAATTACACGAAGACAACTATATCACAAATATGGTCCTTCTTGTTCCTATTGCAAAGATTAGTTTTTGTTTGATGACAATGTTCTTAACAGTGTTTCACAAGGATGTGTACCCCACCCCCCAAACAAAAAAAAAAATTTGTGTCCCCTATAGAGGGACATTTTTGAGACTAGGGGGCTTGGGGAAACCTTCCCCCATAGCACCACCACCTCCGCCACCTCTATTAGGACACCGCCGGGTTGCTTGTTGTATGGCACATGCCAACACCAACTGATTGCAACCTTTAACTTTGTGAAAACTAGTCGACCTTTTGTGGGGTACTCACATAGATATTATATTGCAGATTTTGCCTTTACAATTTCATTTCACCTTATTTTTTATATCATCACCCCCCCTTGCCCCCACCACCACCATTCTCCGATCATCCCCTCTCCATCCCAAATTTAGGCCCTTGGTCCCCTAGTCACTGAAACCCATCCCTCCATCCCCTCATCCCCCCATTAAAAAATTCCATGGAACTATGGTTCCTAACTGTGTTACCAAATTCGGGTGCACAGGGAGGCGGGTGCGGATGTTGATGCTCCATGGATGTGTCCAGGAAGCGCATCACAAGGCTATAGATGTCCTGTAACGCATCCACAACTTTGTGATACACTTCCTAAGCACATCCAAGCGCGTCTGGGGCGCAGAAAAATGTCCAGCGTCAGTTTTGACTTTAAAACAAAAATAAAGTAACTTAAAACATGTGCCAAATACCTTTTTTTAATATTTTTTTCATCTAAACCCGCGTCAGTTTTGACTTTAAAACAAAAATAAAGTAACTTAAAACATGTGCCAAATACCTTTTTTTAATATTTTTTTCATCTAAACCCTAAAACAGCCCTAATAGAAGCCATTCATTGATTTTTCATTTCATTTAGTTTGCTGCTTTGCTCTATTCTCATTTGGTCTCCATTTTGGCATTTTGAAGAGCAGGTGATTATTTGCGAAGAGGATCGTTCGTGGGGTGCTAGATAGCTTCCACAAAGGAGATCTAAGCGTCTAAGGTAAGCATTTGATCCCATTCTTGAGTCTTTTGATGAATATTTTTAAGATTTTGATGAGTTTTTTCAACTTTGGGAATAACTTTTTCGTTTTTCTCATTTTTTTTAAGAAATAAAGAAACAAGTTTAGCTATCTATTTTAATATTTTTGTATCTTTTTTTTGCACTTGTATGCTTGACGTTCATAGTTTTTTTCTAATTCAAATTTATTTAATTTCTTATAATAGCAAGAAATCAAATTGTATTGTGCAAGAATGTCCACCACTAGTAATGAAAGTTCAGTGGGAGGGCTAGGAACCGATAAATTCAAAATTGACAGAGGATCTCCTTTACGGAGACATACCACAAGAATATCACAGGTTTCAGGAGGTGGATAATACCATAGTTGCAACACTCGCCGAGTGGCGAGTACTCGCCGAGTTTTCCAAGCTCGCGAGTCAAACTCGCAAAAACTCGCCAATCGCCTGCTGACGAGTTTTAGTGAAAAACTCGCCCGCGTTTCGTTGGGCGCTATTAAAGCAGCAAAAACGTCTTTTTTTTTTTGCATTTTGTGTTTGCTGCTGTTGTTCTTGGAGGAGAGTAAAAAGTTTTTGCTCTTTGAGCCCTTGCTAGGTGATTGAATCGTATTGGAGGCGGATTTGAGCGGATTGAAGGTGGATTTCAACCGATTTTTCAAGAAAAATCACATTCAAAGGTAGGTTTGCTGAATTCGTTTTTTTATTTTTTAAATACATTAGATTCTTTTTTTGTTGTTTCTAAATGAATACAAAATCATTCCTAAGTAGTTAGAAATGATTTTGTATTATGAGAAGAAGATTGAACACTATTTTTTAAATGTTTTGTTGAATCTATCACTATTTATCACTATTTTTTAAAACCCTAGCTTGTTTTAGCTTTTTTTAAACTTTGAAAGTTTGAAATTTGAATGATGTGTAGACTGAGGACTCTACTCTAAAAGACTAAAAATATTGAATGTTTTAAAGTACTTGAAACTAATTTAGATAGTTTCCAACTTTGTTTAATTGTTTAACTAAAATATTTATTTTGTGTTTTTATTTTGTATGT
>MU226076.1:1046462-1067134 GCA_018584345.1 Thuja plicata
TTGTCTTTGTGCAATATAATGTTAAGTTGCGCATAAGAAAGGCAAAAGAAGCACCAGTTGGTCCAATTGATTTGGATGATATAGATCCTTACAGTGATTGGACGGCACAAGAGCAGCCTCCATTGTTAACAGAGGATGACATCGCAGATTTGGAGAGGCTGGCTATGGAGGAGGAGGGTGGATTTGGTTTCACATTGGATGACATTGAGGAGTTAGATGAGGACTCAGATGAGGAGTCATTGCCAGTGTGAGGAGCTACATCCAGGATGGAGAGCGAGCCACACGCATCATCCGAGATACCGAGCGAGGAGACAGACTACACAGTCACGCGGACGCCCAGTGTTGGGTTATAGTTCTACTACTAGGACTAGACCCTCTAGTGCCTCTCCCACATTTACTAGCAGAGCTAGGAAGAGGAAGATTTAATTTTAATTTGTAATGATGTATTTACTTCTAGTTTTACAAAAACTCAAACTATTCCGCATGAGAATGTGATTTTGTACCCACTTTGCATTTATATATATCTAAACTCAACTTGTTTCAATTGTGTTCTAATTAATTAACTCATTGGATGCATCTTCTCATTGAATTTTGCAAAAAAAATGCATTTATAATTAAAATTACGTTGTTTTTTAAGTTCCCAAGTTTTTTGCCGAGTTTTTCCCGAATTTTTTTCCAGGCCTTGGCGAGTTTTAGCCGAGTGAGAGTCTTGCAACTTTGGATAATACATTTGGAAGTGTAATGTATGTGATAGTAAATCATTCAATAGATCATATCCTCGAGTTAAACTTCATTTTATGGGCCCTTCTAGTAAAGGAATAGGACTATGCAAAGGCAAAGGTCTTAATGGGATGTCTAATGCACAAATAGCAGCATATGTAAAAGAACAAGAGGCTAATAAATTGGCTCGAAGATCAAAACAAACTTCTTATAGTGGTCCATCTGGAAAGAACAAAATGCAATTACCCACTGAACCAGTTGTATCCTCCAAACATCCATTCTTGCAAGTACCTGTACCAAAAGTGGAAGGGGAAGAAGTAGAAATTATTGCCCGCAAAACAGGACCATTGGCAATGGTATTTAAAATGGAGGCAAGAGAGCTTGTTGATCAAGCCATTGCATGTTGCCTCTATGTCAATGGTCTTCCTTTCAACTTGGTGAGATCGCCATATTGGAAGGAGATGGTGGCAGCCATCAATAAAGCACTGGCTGATTACACGTCCTGAGTATGAAAAGGTGTGTACCACCCTATTGCAAAAAGAGAGGACTTCTATAGAGAGATCTCTTCAACCAATTAGAAATTCTTGGAAAACTTCGGGTGTTTCTATTGTTTCCGATGGATGGAAAGATACAAGAAATCGTCCATTGATTAATGTGATTGCAGTTTCCCCCAAAAGGGCAATGTTTTTGGGGGCAGTTGATTGTGAAGGGGAAGTGAAAGATGCACAATTCATTTCCAGGATTCTCATTGAGGCCATAGAGATGGTGGGTAGTGAGAATGTGGTCCAAGTAATCGCGGACAATTCAAAAAAATGTAGGGGTGCAGGTGCTTTGGTTGAGGGCCGATATGACCACATTTTTTGGACACCATGCACCATACACTCCCTGAACTTGGTGATGCAGCAAGTTGGCACTCAAATAGATTGGGTTCACCAAATATACCAAGAGGGGGAGGAGATCAGATGTCTGTGACAAACCACCAAATGTCACAATCAATATTCAGCTCTTTCTCCAGATTGGAGTTGTTGAAGGTAAATTGTAATTACTAAATTTAATTTATTTATTTAATTTTAATAAATTTTATGTCATGTTCAATTATCAAATTGTATATAAATTTGCTTAATATTTATTGACATATTGTTATTAACTTACTTAGGTTGTTGAGACTCGATTTGCATCTCATACTATTGTTATCAGACGACTTGTCAAGGTGCAAGAAGCATTGAGCCAAATGGTTATTTCCAACCAATGGGGTGTATGGAAGGCTTCGAATTCAAAGAGGGCCCAAAAGGTCAAGGCATTGGTCTTGGATGACAGTTGGTGGGATCGTGTCAAATATGTAATGGATTTCAAATATGTAGTGAATTTTTTTTTTGGGATTTTGGATGTCTTTATATATTTCACATTGAACTTGGAGTTTGCTCAATAATACTCTTTCGAGTTTTTTTTCAACTTCTTTAATGCTCGATGAACCTCTCTTTTTTCCAATATGCTCCTTGAGAAAGATTGGAAACCTGCAAAAACTGATTATGTCCTCTTGTTAACATTTCCAATACTTTGTATGAAGACCTTTGTTTGATTGAGCTTTTGGTAAGACCCTAGTATTCTTTTCTCTCAATTCTTAAAAATCTTTAAGCATATCTGATTTTCCCTCTACAAGCCTTGTGCCTTGGGCTTCGCTTCAGATTTTGCAGTATTGTTTAGTATTTTCTATGGCTAAGGTATGAAACCTTCTACAAATCTGTTAGTAATTTCATCAAAAACTTAGCATGCAAATGCTTATACACAAACATCAAGTGTGTTAGCAAAGCTCCAAACAAGCCAGAAGGATCCTAACACTGTGATAACAAATGATTCAGGGTGCTCAAAAAATTGCCTGGCACAAACCCAAATACTGGTCCACCTATTATTCACTTTGTTAGACAGCATAAATTTGTGAACTTGAATGTATGTATACTTAGACAGAGGTATAGCACAGAAGTCCATCTAACATGAAAGGTAAAAACAATTAAAATGAACCAAAACAGCTGACATACAACATATACACATCTGAGACATCGAACCTAACTGGTGTGATACCCTCAGATATGAACACCACAACAGATAAAACATGAGACTGATTTTTCCACTTAAATACCTATGCATACCCAGCATTCAGCAAGAACACACTCAACATACACTTCTAACTCTACACGTGTTTAACACCGCAGCATCTCTACACTTACAACTATGAGGACTGTAGAAACTAATATTTCTAACAACATCCCTTCTGCATAAATGCTTATTTAATGACTACTTATAAGTATAACATATGACAGTTATTACAAGAAAACATATATAACAACCATTAGGAGAAAATAGATAACCACATACTAACTCTGCAATAAACCAAAACATGACCTAATTCACAGAATCGTATAACTAAACAAAACCATCATTTGGAATCCAAATAACATTTGGTCAGACATGGATTCCAAAAATTTCCAAAACATCGTAGGATTAGTAATTTACAAGATCTTTTGATGCAAATTGTCCACCAGTGCAATCCAATAGATACATACACTAAAGCAAAACCAAGAAAGATTCTAGGAATAAAAAAGGGAAGAAAACTTAATAACTAGGCATAAAAAAGGGAAGAAAACTTGACACAGACAACAATTGACAGAAATTGCTCATACCACCAAGTGAAGAAATACAAGATAAAGCAAGATCTATTAATTGCAAAAATGGACTCATTCATTCAGTAAGCAGTCTGACATGGAAGCCCTAGAATTATAAGAGTATAAAGGTTTATGCACCTTACACAGAGTTTGAAGGGAAAGGAAAGCTTGAGTGGTTCCATCAGGATCGACCCCACTACTAAACTAAATGCGCTAATAACAAACGCAAGCCAAAGTCAACAAAGAATCACCACCATCCCCCAATGGTCAAATGCAACAAGTAACAATAAGATCTGGATAAGACCAGTGTGCAACTAGAGAGCTTGAGAAAACAGCAAGAGTGTGCACGCTGAATGCAAAAGACAATCTTTTGGGAGATCAAACTCAAATGCCACCATTCTAATGTTCAAGAAGACTGATATTTGGTGGAATCAATGCCCAGAGCAACAAGAAACGATAATACTTGTAACTAAACCTGTGTACAACTCGAAGGCTTTGCACAACAAAAGTAGTGCATAACCCTAAAGGCTAAAAGCCAAAGAAATTGAGAGATCAAACTCTATATCCTTCATCCTAAAGTTATGGGATGATAGCATTAAGTAGAATGAATGCACACCATCTGAATAATAATGTACAACAATCCCCATCAAAAAGCAGACACGCCACGGGAAAATAAGTGGATACAAGACATAGTGACCTCTGTAACATGCATCGTGTACCGCCAGACAAACCTTACTCGTAAGGAACATTTGGCATGACTCAAGCTAACTGCACCAACCGAGAGCAACGCATCCAAAAAATGGATTCCTACCATGCACAGCTGCAAAATACTACTTAGAGCTGCAGTGGGACTGTTGGTCTGTACAAATTGAAAAGGGCGGGGTGATTTCGCTCAAGTGTATTCCCCGGGACATCATAATGGCTAACCTCCAGACACAGGCGTGTGCATCCTGAAGAATTTCTTCACGGCAGAGCCACAACTCGAGCATCTTAATAAACATGGGCCTGCAATTGTCCCTCAGCCCCGCCAGCTCAAAATCAAATCTATTCTAAAAGTGATAACTCCAACTATCAAATTGCCAAACCACATACGAACCAACACCAAAAAATGCACAAAATCCACAATACAAAATACAGCCTCGTAACAAACAACAACCAAAACTTCAAGAAAGCAAATAAAATTGAATTACCCGGTCCTTCATTCGCCATTTGGAAACTAAGCCGCTCTCAGACGGTCCAGACGGCGCGCAAGCCTCGAAGGCATCATGTCTGAGGTCATTAAAATACACAGTCTGAGGCAAATAAACAATACTAGTGCTAGTATTAGCACTCGATGTCGACGCTGATACTGCGGCAGTAGCAGATGCAGAAGTAACAGCCAAGACTTCTCCCTGCGCTAGTCTCCTGCTGCTAATCCCATCCTCAAACGCAATGCGTGCACCCATCTGATTACCAGCCATATTATTAATACTACTATTATTAACTCTATCCCCCTCCTTACTACACCCACCTGAATTCAACACGACCAGATCTCCTAGTGCCATCCAAATAACACTAAATTTAAACCCCCGCCCTCTTCAACAACCCTTATTTCAAATCTTCCTCTTCCAAATTCTTATTCAGTATCCCTAAATTTGAACCATTCTTCAGTAGCACTGAATTTGCATCCTGATTTCTCCTCCAATACCATTCACCGTCGATTTCTTCTACAGTAACTCTCATATAAACTCTTCTCTCCTGATTGTTTTCTCCAAGTTGAGCTTTTCTATGCTGATTTCTTTCTCAATAACCCCAGGTATACTTCAATCACCCCGTATATAAAACCTTATCTACAGTTTCCTTCTTCAATATCTCACTTCTCTGCTGATTTCTTCTTCGAATCTGATTTCCTTAATAACCCTATATTTAAATCCTTACCCGCTGATTATATATTCAATAACACCAAATGCAAACCCTTGTCCGCTAATTTTCCTCCCAATTTAAACCCCGCTAAATACCTTTCATTCTGCCCATCAACCGAAGCTAAAATAAGTGATATTGACAAATCCAGAGGCCGCCATAGCTGTCGAAGAACATATGCAGCGCAAATCTTTCCAAACACCGCAGATGAGGATTCCGTTGCTGACAAGAAACGCAGCCGTTTTTCGTCGTCCGTTTTATTTTTAGTTTTCTGGGGTTTTTGCCTGGCTGGCTGTCTTATTACAGAGTAACACTGCCCTGTTTCCTAAACAAAACCCAAGCGGTATTTACTGCTGCATGAGAAGGCACAGCCGTAAATAGTTAAAAGTACTCAGCAATGGGGACACTTGGTGTCCAAATACAGGCGAGCCCATCTGACATATACATAATATATACATGTGGGTATAAATATATGTATGCGTATACGTCGGCTGGGGCTGAAACAACATGGAGCGGCGGCGGCAGAAGAAGAAGGAGGTGGATGAGTTGCAGGTTAGTGGGGTAAATTTAACGGGCAGAGAGCCTATACACCATGAGAAGAAATAAAGACCGAATTTTTTTTAAATTAAATATAAACAGACCGGCTGGACTTGGGTTTGAGATTTAGGTTTCTAAGGAGTTTTATATTTTTTTTTATTGACGGGATGCAGAAGGTTCTTCCAGAGTTGGAAAGCACCTAAGAGATGAAAAGTGACCTTTTGAACGAGTGGGTTTTGTTTTCTAAAACAACTCTATACTGGCATATGTGTATTTTTGGTCTATTAGAGGAGTCTATTAGGAACTTAAGAGGGATGTGTAGAGTTGGTTTGAAATCAATTACCAATCTCATTATTAGAAAAGTGGATGTATATTTCTTTTACATTATATTAAATAATGAAGGAAATAAAAGAAGAGAGTGATGAGTTGGAAGGGATTAGGATAGAGTTATATATAGGTTAATCAAAAGGGTTATGAAAGTTATATAAAATTTCGATAAAAAAGTTATTAGGTCATGAGTTACCAATTCCTTTTATCATTATTAACATTAAAATTATAAATATATGAAATTAATAAAAAGTTTGTTATTTTAAACTATTGTTATTAATGTGTTTATTTATTTATAATTTAAGAAATTAGATTTATGTAAATTATATTTTATTAAGAAATAAAATACCTATAAGAAAATGATAGTATTATTGAAATAAACACATCACACGTATGTAGACCTAATACAATATACTAACCATTTTCTATTCAGAAATGAGCCTTAAAGTAAAATAATAAATTGGAAGTAGGATATGCATATATGGGAATAAGGACAAACAAGAATGCAATAATGATGTGAGACTAACAAGTGAGAATTTATATCATAATTATTCGCTCAATTTTATCAATGTATTATTGTATGAGGACATTTCCATTAGACTTTGGCACATAAGCAAATTTGAAATGGCATGGATGTGCTAATTCCATTATTTCAAAAATGAACTAATCCTAAAACATTGAAAATAAATAATTGCAACGAGTTGTTGTCTTAACTTCTTTTTTAAATCATAATTTCAAGATATTTAACTATTTTCTCACACATATCAAGGGTGTTTTGAATGTAATTTTATTTTGTGATGATTATAAATAATCCCCAATATGATGCAATAGCGTCATTGAAAAAATGCTTCTATAAAAATGTAAAAAAAACTACAATAGTTGCAAGCCCTACGTAATTTACCAGTTTACTCACAACTTTCAAATAGCATAGTAGAGATCATCTAATAAGTCCCAAGATTCGATTGTAAGATTTTTTTTAAGACTATCCAAGCTTGGCTAAACAATATTGATATCTCTCACTATGTTAATTAGGCACGACTCCACTTAAAAAACTATGGAACACACTATTGTAAATATTAATTTTTCAGTCAATACATTAAGTCACTATCCCAACAAAAGTAAAAATGACAAGCATTGAACATATATGATCATTTGCGCTTGTCTTGTATACTTAAGATATTAGATTACAAGTGTGTCATACAAGGAAACTGGGCACATATTTACAATAATTTAAATTGAATACATGATGTATCTTAAGCTTTCCCAGTACACAATAAAATAGATAATCTTTGGAGATGATCAAGACGAACCTTTCTAATTTATGGAGAAAGTTACTACAATATTCTCTACATGTTAAAAATAGTTTCACGTCATTCAAGGCTACAAGTAAACTCCTAGGTAACACCATTAGTGAATACAATAAGATGTGTACCAGATTTTAACCTTATTACATATAATTTCTTTCAATTTTATATAATGTTTATTTTAAATCTATAAGGATTGTAAATATTTTTGCCAAATGTTTCAATATATTTGATCGCAAAATAAAACCCTAACTAGACATCGTGAAATCTCAAATAGTTTAAAAAAGAAAGGGCAGATAGTCATATATAATTATTTTCTTTATGAAATTTAAAGAAGTAGAGCAATGCCAAAATATTGCACACTAAAAGCTTAAACTTAAGCCCTATAAATCATGGACTTCTCCTCCTCTACAAATGAAACATGTATAACCGCATTCCCACCCTTGATAACTATTGTTGTTTGTGTGCTAGAGGAGCCATACAAACAATGACTAAAGTAGTAGAGAATTTTAAAAATGGAGATACAAATTATGCTTTAATTCACACGTCAATTGAAGTGGTCAGAGTTTAGGCAACGAGATGTTGTAATATATTTTGCACCTTACACATCAACATACTTTAGTACTTTAGTGGATGAATTTTGTCATAGGCACTCAAGGATTCAAGCTCCTAAGATAACCTACAAAAACAAAAACAACATCTACAAGATAGAAAAGCAAGATTTTTTGAAATAATTGATGTAAAATATACTAGATCAGTGTAATCAATTATATGCATATGCAATTGGGGATGACCCCGTAACGTGACGGCAAGTCACGAGCCTCCTTGCTTGGAGGTCATGTGTTCGAAACCTGGCCCGTGTTGGAGCATTAGAATTATTCAACCGTTGTTTAGGGCGGCTACTTCGTCGGCACGCTGGATGTGGGCCTCGCCATTCTCACTGACGTTCTAACGGATCCCCACATTCGGGCAGCAAGGTTGTTCACTCACGAACAGCATGGTGTTGCGTCATCTAGAAGGGAGGTATAAGGTGATGGGCGATGCCAGCTGGGAGATATAAGGAGAATTTCATCGGCGTTGGGGAGATAAGGTGGTGTCATCAACGGTGGAGGTGGTGCTCGCGGAGGGAGTTATAAGGTGATCGCGTAACCATCGCTCTAAGGGAGATATAAGGGGATTGTTATAACATAGATAAATATTTAGCATAATAGGTGTTCATGCCTCAGTACTATAACCACGGGGATGAGAGCCCCCTCTGTGCTCTCACTGGTTCCAAACTCCAGTTAAAAGCGTTGATCCAACTGTTACCGATCAAAAAAAATGATATGCATATGCAGTCTATGTAATACAATGAAATGTACATACGAGACCTTGTTTATATTGATAAAGTTGAGATATATTACTAACTAGGATGGTGACAAGTGTCTTAACCCTGTGTCATGTGATAGCTAGGGGATAAGATGACATGTCTACAAGAGATTTCTCAAAAGATTATCAACTCACTATGGAATCATTTGAACATACGTTAAAAGGTTCTGAATATAAACTAGTTAGATAATGCAACTTTTCATAGTGCAAATGGTAAAATGGGTAGGAAGCATCCTTGTTCACATTATCCCCTCCCCCCCTTAAAGTAAAATTAGGGAGAACGATGAACACATTTAAATAATGTGAAGAATACAAGGATGGGATTGGGCTACTAGTCCATGCTAAATAACCATGTACAAATACAGTCTGTCACAAACAAAGGGAAGAAACCCAGTAGGTTAGAACTCCTCTCTAAAAGAGAATGCAAAAAAATCATGTACAGGTGATGAAAGAAGTGATGAATGGAGGGCTCATAATTGCCCCCAAAGACTACATCCATCGCACTGATATAATCAATAGCCCCCATGAGAGGAAATGAGATAAACTATGTAACCTTTGTCCAATATAAAATATGCATTAATGACATATACTCAAAACCAAACATACACTACGTTCCTCCCTGTAAGATTTCAACCCTAAGAATACAAATGAATGAAGGAAAACAAAATAAGAAATAAAAATGAGCCAAATAAACTATATTCAACTCAAGAGAGTGCAAATCATACAATGAAAAATGAGACTGGTACAAAGGGCCTTGTTTATAAAGGCAAGAGTAGATAGGTATAGTGGACAAGGTTGAGACAAATGTCTCAACCCAGAGGAGAAAGAGTCCAAATGAAAATCAATAATATCTTCTTGGAAAAAGTAGAGTTCAAGTATGATTCTACATTATCCATCTAACTAATTAAAGTAATCACCTAATAAAACTTAAGTAAGAAGTAAACAGTAAGAACTATATACTCCAGCACCCCCCCCCTTAAGTGCAACTTAGGGATTACAATAGTGCAATAGAGATTCTTTATGGGTCTCGACAATAAGGCTTGATGAGGTACCCATATACAACGAATCCTCTCAATAGAAAATGAAAGAGAAAACCTAGTGGGAAAAAACTCCCCCCCCCCCCCNAAAAACCCCCCCCCCCCCCCCCCCCCCCCCCCGTGAGAGGATGAAGCGAGAAGGGATAAGTGACCATCCCAGAATAAATTTCATACAACCCCAAGAGAGACTAAAGATGGACATACTTGCTCTCAATAAAGGGTTTCGTAAAGATATATGCAATCTTCTCTATTGTAGGATAGTATCATAAATCAATGGCATTCTCTTAAATCCGCTCCCAGAGATAACGCATGTGGACCTCAATGTGTTTGGTTCGTTGATGATGGAATGGATTTTGTGAGATCTAGATGGTGCTCTTGTTGTCACGGTAAATGATTGATGACTTTTGAAAAGTGATTCCAAGTTCAATGAGAAAATTTAGAAGCTAAATGACCTCAATGGCGGTATTAACAACCCCCTGTTACTCAGCCTCGGTCGAAGAAAGAGAAATGGCATGTTTCTTATTTCTCTACCAACTAATGAGACTGAATCCAAGGTGAAAGATATAGCTAGACGTGGACTTGTAATAAGTAATATAACTAGCCCAATCAAAATTTGTGTATCCAACCAAATCTAAACTTGTGTCTGCTACATAGTGAATCCCATAATTGTGAGTGTCATGTATATATTGCAAGATATGTTTGGAAGCCTTCCAATGAAGCTCATATGGCTCTGTCATGAAGTGTGAAACAATTCCAACTACAAATCAAATGTTGAGGTGAGTATGAGTTAGGTATATGAGGTTATGAACAAGATGATGATACAAATTTGCATCAATAAGTAGTATACCTCAAGCTTGACTCCAAATAGAAAGGGAGTCAGTGCAAGCTTATAATTAGCCATGTGAAAATGAACCAAAAGATCAAGAGCATACTTAGGTTACGCAAGGGAGATCCCATAAGAAGTCTGAGTGATCTCAATCCTGAGAAAGTAGTGCAAGAGGCCCAAGTTAGCCATGGAAAACCTATGTGATGCAGGAGTATCTTGGGATCTTGGCAATCTTGCATCAACTAAAAACATTTGGTTTATGTTTTCCTGTTTGATCAGTCTCTAAGTTTCTTTTTATATTTGTTCAGTTTGGATATTTGGCATTTCTGATCCTTACAGTGTGTTTGTGGCATCCTGTTGAACCTTCTTCTAGGTTCGCATTGTATGTGGTTACTTCGAGCATGAGATCTTGCAGATTCTTGACGGGAGTGTATTGTTCTTCATTTTTCTGGCTAGTTTGAGTTTTCCCGATCTCGCAAAGGATTTCCTTATCAATGAAGCTTAATGGATCATTTCTCGATGTTGTTGTGTATGTGGACAACCTACTTGAAGGATCATGATTCATGTTTCTTTCATTTGAGCAAGATTCGTGTTATTTGGGTCCTAGCCTATATTTTGTAATATGATTTCTTCTTATTGGGAAATGTAATCCCTCTAGAGTGACTTGATGTTTGTGAAGGATTTATACAATTATGGATGTGTTCCTAAGAGGAAACTCTCATAAGATTATCTTATTTTAGCTTAATGTTAAGGATTTCATAAGGAATTTTGATTGTAATCAAGCCTGTATGCCTGACATGTATGAATGCATGTTGTAGATCCATTGTATATGATTTTTGATAATAAACAAGGTTGATCTTGCATTTCTCTCTGTTGTTACTTTTTGTTTCCATTGTGTCTCATGTTGCAAGGATTAGACTAACTTCTTTGAGGTTCCTCTTGTCCTTGGATGTACCAAGTGGTATCAGAGTTGGTTTCTGATTCGGTTGCTACAGGTCATTGTTTCTGAGCTTGTGAAGTCTTGAGTAGATTTGTTGTGGGGTGGCAGAGTGAGCATCTGGCCCGCAGTTGCAGAAGACTTGCGTGATGATGCCTTAAAGAGGAAATGCTAGAGGTGGAAGAAGAGATGGAGATCCAGTTGTGTTGGATATGTTGAGACAAATTGCAACTAGATTGGATGTTGTTGAAATGACCCAGAGAAGAGGTTGACATGTCGATGGTATAATTAATGAAGAAGAATGAACAAATGAAGAGTTTGATGAAGGAGGTGAAGAGCACCCTGAACCAGAACTTGAACAAGGAGACAACAGAGTCATAAAAGCCCTAACTAGATGTTGATATTGTGGTGACTGATCATGTAGTGGGTGTTGATACTTATCATTTTCTTTTTTGGGAAAAATAAGACCGACATTGTAAAACCCTAAAATGCTCGATTTTAGAGGTTGCCCTAAAACAAATGTTATAAGCGACTTAGATGCATACTGCATTGTAATGTTGGTGTACTATTTTTTTGGATAATAAGAAAGGTTGGACAACTATGTAGGTGGATGTAGCCCAGGTTTTGGGTGAACCACATTAAATCTGTGTGTTATCTGTGTTCAGTTTTATTCTTCTTTTGTTTCTGCATATAACTGTTTAATTTATATTGTTCCAGTCTATCAAACCCTAACACTAGAGTCAATGTGAGACCACATTTCAATCCACCTGATTATCATGGTAACTTTGATTCAGATGAATTACTTGACTGGATGATGGAGATGGAGAAATACTTTGATTATGAAGGTACTAATGAAGATAAGAAAGTGAAATATGCTTGCATAAAGTTGAGAGGACATACATCTTTCAGATGGGAACATTTGTAGATTGATAGACAAAGAAGGAGCAAAGACAAAATTAGATAATGGGATCAGATGGTGAACAAATTGAAAGATAAGTTCTTACCTTCTGATTATCAAGTAGGTTTGTTTAGAAAGTTGCAAAATTTGAAGCAAAGAGATCTTAGTGTGAAAGGTTATATCGAAGAATTTTATTGGTTGGATATTAGATCTAGACGTAAAGATGATGATGTTGAGAGGGTTGCAAGATACTTGAATTGTTTGAGGACATCTATTCAGGATGAGATTAGTTTGGTGAAATTGCAAAGTGTAGATGAAGCTTATCAATATGCCCTAAAAGCTGAGGAGAAATTGAACAAAAGACATTAACAAAGACAAAGATGAAGAGGTGGAAGATCCCAGAGAGGTAGAAATTTTGGAGGAGGTAGATCATATTCAGATTAGAACAAAGGTAATACATAATTCAAGGAAGAGAACTCGTACTGAAGGGATGACAAAAAATTTTAGAAAGGAGGTGGATCCAGTAGTTACAAGAGAGATGATAAAAGAATATTTAGAGGAACTTGATTTAAGTGTGGTAGTGAAGGACATCGAGCTTTTGAATGTACTCAATGAAATACAAACAAACATTCTTTTGTGGAAGAGGAGTCTAGTGGACCTTTGAATCAGCCTAAAGATGGAGAAGTCCTAATGGAAAGGAGAGTTGTATACGGTGAAGAGACAGATCAAGATCTAAGGCTGAGAAGAACTTTTGTTCAAGATAAGATGCAAAGTTGAAGGAAAGTGTTGCAAAGTGGTCATTGACAGTGGTAGTTCTGATAACCTAGCCTACAAGGAATTAGTTAATAAGTTGTATTTGCAAATATTGAAGCATATGAAACCTTATCAAATTGCATGGATAGAGGATGATCATAAGGTACTAGTAAGTGAACAATGCCTAGTGAAATTGAAGATAAGGTCTTCTCATGATGAAGTTATTTTTGATATTATGCCTATTGATGTTTGTCATGTTTTGTTGGGTAGACTGTGGCAGTATGATAGACAATATTTACATGATGGGAGAAATAATATGTACACTATTGTGGCTAATGGGATAAAACAAGTATTGTTACCCTTAGTTGAGGCTCCTAAGAATGAGAATTGTAGTAGTGTAAAAAAAAAATTTAGTTGAAGGAAGGAAATTCTTGGATGATTTGAAAAGTAATAGTATGTGTTATGCTTTGATTCCTAAGAAGTCTGATTTGGAATATGAAGGAGAACATCCTATGGAAGTGAAAGAATTGATGATAGAATACAAAGACATAATTTCAGATAATGTGCATGATGGATTACCACCTATGAGGAGAAGTAGTCATTGTATGGATCTAATCCCTAAAGAATGTTTGCATAATAAAGCAGCACATCGGATGACACCATAAGAGAATGAAGAATTGAATAGACAAGTGCAAGTATTGTTAATGAGGGGTTTGATCAGAGAAAGTCTGAGTCCTTGTGCAATACCAATAATACTAGCACCTAAGAAGAATGGATAATGGAGAATGAAGAATGTGTACTGATTCCAGAGCTATAAATAAGATAACAATGAAGTATACGTTTCCATTACCTAGGATGGATGACATAATAGATTGTTTGAGTGGAGAAAAGTATTTTAAAAAGATTAATTTGAAGAGTGGATATCATCATATTATAATCAGAGAAGGAGATGAGTGGAAGACTACATTTAAGACAAACGAAGGATTGTATGAGTGGTTGGTGATGCCTTTTGGATTGACTAATGCACCAAGTACTTTCATGAAGTTGGTAAATGAAGTGTTGAAGAAATTCTTGGGTAAGTTTATGATTGTTTACCTTGATGACATTCTAATTTTCAGTAAGAGTAAAGAGGATCATTTGTTGCATCTAGGACAAGTATTACAGAGATTAAGAGAAGAGAAGTTGTGGATAAATATCAAGAAGTGTTCTTTCATGAGTTAAGAGATAGTATACTTGGGTTTTGTGATATTCGTTGATGGTTTGAAAATGGATCCTGAGAAGTTTAGATCAATTGTTGATTGCCCTATACCTGATAGTGTCAGAGAAGTAAGATCATTTCATGGGTTGGCTAGTTTTTATAGGAATTTCATAAGGAATTTAACTTTGGTTTGTAATCCTATGACTGAGACAATGAGAGGCAACATAAAATAATTTAAGTGGACACATGGAGCAAATAGGAGTTTTGAATTGTTGAAACAAAAAGTGATTGAACACCCTATGTTAGCTTTACCATATTTCAATAAGGTATTTCAAGTGGATTGTGATGCAAGTAGGAATTCCATTGGAGCAATGTTAACTCAAGAAGGTAGATCTATTTCTTATTTTAGTGAGAAGTTGAATGATGCAAAGAAAAGATATTCAATATATGATCAAGAATTCTATGTCATATTTCAAGCTTTGAAGAAGTGGATACATTATTTATTGCCTAAGGAGTTTGTGTTGTATACCAATCATCAAGCATTGCAACATTTGAACAATTAGAGTAAGTTGAATCAGAGACATATGAGATGGGTTGATTTCTTATAGATTTGTACATTTATGTTTAAACATAGGAGTGGTAAGTCAAACAAAGTTGTTGATGCTTTGAGTAGAAGAAGAAATTTGTTGATAGAGATGAGAATTGAAGTGTTGGATTTGATGAGTTGAAGACTTTGTACGAGGATGACCCTGATTTTACAGAACCTTGTAAAGCTTACAGAGAACCTATTATAGCATACTAGAGAAAGTGGTTGGATTATTTCATTTAGGAAGGTATGTTATTTAGAGGGATTCAGTTGTGTATACCTAGGAGGTCAATGAGAGATAACTTGGATAAGGAGAAACATTATGGAGGATTAACTGGACACTTTGGTGTTGACAAGACAGTGGATTTGGTGAATGAGAGTTATTTTTGGCCTTGTATTCATAAGGATGTAAGGAATTTTGTTTAAGGATGTAGAACTTGTCAAGTTGCAAAAGGAAGTAGTCAGAATACTGGATTGTATACATCTTTGATGGTACCAACTAAACCCTATGAAGTTATTAGCATGGATTTTGTACTTGGGTTACCGAAGACACAAAGAGGTAATGATTCTATATTTGTGGTAGTAGACATATTTTCAAAGATGACTTATTTTATACCTTGTAAGAAGACTGCAAATGTAGTACATGTAGCTGATTTGTTTTTCAAAGAAATTGTGAGATTGCATGGATTACCGAAGAGTATGGTTTCAAAAATAGATAGTAAGTATGTTGGTTATTTTTGGAGGAAACTTTGGAAGAAGATGAATACTAATTTGAATTTTAGTTCCACATTTCATCCACATAATGATGGATAAAAAGAGGCAATGAACATAAGTTTGGGTAATCTGTTAAGATGTTTGGTTGGAGAGAAGACTAGGAATTGGGATTTAATCTTAGCACAAGCAGAGTTTGCATATAATAATTTAGTGAATAGGAGTATAGGGAAGGCACCATTTGTGATAGTTACTGGTGTTAATCCAAAATGAGTATCAAAGTTGAAGGATATCATTCATGAAGTCAAGAGGAGTGTTGAAGAAGAATAATTTGTAGAACACATGAGTGGATTACACAATCATGTCAAACAACATTTGGAAGATGGGAACCTGAAGTATAAGGAGAAAGTTGATATGAAAAGGAGGCATAAGGAATTTTTAGTAGGAGATGAAGTAATGGTGTATTTGAAGAAGGGGAGATTTCTTGTTGGAACATATAATAAGATAAAGATGAGGAAGTTTGGTCATGTAAGATCTTGAGGAATTCTAATTCAGGAAATGCATATGAAATGGAATTACCAAAGGACATTGATATTTCATCTATATTCAATGTTGCAGACTTGTACGAGTATCATGAGTCAGATTGTTGTGAAACATATGAACCAGTTGTTGAGAAACAATATCCTAAGAAGAAGATGGAGGATATAGAGAGGATTTTGGATAGCAGAATTAGAAAAAGTACTAGAGAGAAGCAATATATAGAGCATCTTGTGAACTGGAGAGACATGACAGTTGAAGATTCTTTATGGATTTCTCAAACTGAGGTTGACCATCTTGGTTTTCCTTTAGTCTCAAGAAAGTGATAGACTCACTTTTCAAATAACCTTGAGTGTCTGATGTAGGAGCATCTTGGGATCTTGGCAATCTTGCATCAACCAAAATTATTTGTTTTTTTTTTTCATTTTGATTAGCCTCCGAGTTTCTTTATGTGTTTGTTCAGTTTGAATCTTTAGCAGTTGTGATGCTTACAATGTGTTTGTGGAATCCAGTTGAACCTTAATCTAGGTTCACATTGTATGTGGCTACTTCATGCTTGAGATCTTGTTGATTCTTGGTGGGACGGTATCGTTCTTCATGTTTTTCGGCCAGTTTGTATTCTCTGATCTTGCGAAGGATTTCCCGATTGACGAAGCTTAACGACTCGTTTCTTGATGTTGCATTTTTGGTTGAACTACTTGAAGGATCACGATTCATGTTTCTTTCATTTGAGGGAAATTCTTATGATTTGGATCCTGACCTATATTTTTTAATACATTTTCTTCTTATTGGGATATGTAATCTCTCTATCCTGACTTGATGTTTTTGAAGGATTTATAAGCTTATGGAATTGTTCCTAAGGGGAAGCTCTCACAAGATTATCTTGTTGTAGCTGAATGTTAAGGATTGCGTAAGGAATTATGATTGTAATCAGGCCTATATGCCTAGTATGTATGACTGCATGTTGCAAATCCATTGTATATGATTTTTTTGATAATAAATAAGGTTGATCTCACAATTCTCTATGTTGTTACTTGTTGTTTCCATTGTGTGAATTATGCTGCAAGGATTGGACTGACTTTTTTGAGGTTCCTCATATCCTTGGCTGCACCACTATCGTATAAAGTAGAATTCACTTCTACTATGATTAATGAAGTGCTCCTACTGACAATCAAGTCATCAATATAGAGAGCCAAGAAAAGAGGATCATTCTCATGTCTCAAGATATAGACATTTGGATTTTAGTGACATCTGGATAACCCACCTAAGATAATAAAGGATTTCATCTTGGCATACCAAGCTCGTGGATTTTTTTTGAGGCCATAGAGAGACTTTTTCCATCTATAAACCAATGAAGAATCCTTAACCAATCCATGTGGCTACTCTATATAAATCTCCTCATGTAGATCCTCATGAAGAAGTGCACTTTTCACATCCATCTGATGTACAACCCAACTCTGAGTTGTAACAATAGAAAGTAAGAGGCAAATGGAGTTCATCTTGGCTACGAGGGAAAAGGTCTCAATGTATTCAATATCATAAACTTAAGAGAAACCTTTAGCCATTAGTCATGCTTTGTACTTGTCAACTAATTCATCTACTTAAAATTTGATCTGATAGATCCACTTACATAGAACCAATATTCTTCCCTTAGGAAGTCAAATAAGATCTCGAGTATTTTCTCGAATCAAAGAGTGGTACTCTTCCTTCATTATTGAATCCCTCTTAACAGTACCTAATGCTTCATGAAAATATTGTGGATTTGAAGTTGTGGCAATGTAGAAATTTGGAATATCATAATGTTGGGACCAAGTCCTTCGAATACTAGAAGGATCCCCAAAAAGTGTGACAAAAGACTCAAGAATCTGATTAGCCCAAAGAGGCCTATCAAGAGACAAAGGAGGAGATTCCCCTTTCTCAGAATTTAAACTCTACAAAGAGGAAGAGGAAGAGGATCCATCATGATCAACTATGCAAGTAGAGGCATCGAGATGAATATCCTCTAAGTCGATGTCTAAATCTATAGTGGAAGGAGGAAGATGAGAGGATGAGCTAGGAGATATTTGCACACTTAGCTCAATGAATATATCATGTGTCTTAGGATCCAAGAGTTGATACCCTTTGAAACTATTTGGATAACCAACAGAGATACAAGGTCGAATCTCAGGTTCCAAGGCCTTTCACTTCTCCAAAGGAATGTAAGCCCATGTTGGAGAGAAAAAAACTTTGAGGTGTCGCACAACAAGTTTCTTGCCACACCAAGATTAAAACAAAGTAATTCCCTTTAATGCCTTATGTGGAACTTTATTTTGGATGTGGACAACAAAATTAATAGTTTTTTTCCATTATTCAAGTGCAAGGCAGAGGACATGGATCATGCAACCAACCATCTCTTTCCAGGATCTATTTTTCCTCTTGGGTACACCATTAGGTTGAGGTGTATATGCAATAGTATGTTGAAGATCTATCCCTTCAAGAGCACAAAATTCTACAAAGTGATGGTTAACGTATTCTCTTCCATTGTCTGTGCAGAGAATATTGACATGATTTCTAGATTAATTCTTAATGCGGGGCTTGAACTCCTCAAATCTATTGAATGATTTCCCTTTTTGTTGAAGAAAGTAAACCCAAGTAAATCTAGAAAATTCATCAATGAAAGTGAGCAAGTAGCGAACCTTGGTGAAAGATAAGGATGGAAATGGGCACGCCACATCACTGTGAATTAGCTCAAGGAATTTTTAAGCCTTCCCTTTATCAAACTTGTCCTTAGTATGCTTTCCCAAGGCACAAACAAAGAAAATTCCATTTGAAAAACTGATCTAAGGAAGACTTGTAACCATAGCCTACTTGTTGAGCTACTAAAGATAGCGAAAGTTGAGATGAGCAAACCACTCATGTCATAGTTTTCTCACAAAATTAGAATGAGTGATAAAAGTGGTATAATGTGTATCAGGTATAAAATGAGAGAAAGCATACAACCAAGACTTGTGATCAACCTTTCCAACTACAATAAGTGCATTAGCTTCAAGATTCTTTATTGTCATAGAATTGGAAGTGAACTCAACTTTTCTACCATTTTGAGTAATCTGATAGATGGAGAGAAGGTTAGTTAAAAATTTAGGCACATGGAGAACATCCTAAAATGTACCAATGCCAACATCAACAAAACCTTTCTCAATGACTTCCGTAGGAAAGTCATCCCCAATGAGAATGTGGGGCACCAAACAAGGCTCCAACAAGGAAAATTGTTCCTTGAAAGAACCCATGTGATGTGATGCACCCAAGTCCAAATTACATTATTTTGAAGAATCTCTAGGAGCAACACGGGTAGTTTCTTTCTCCTTGCCTAATTTGGAAGGAGTAGTGGAGGATTGTTGAACAACAAACAAAGGCAGATTTATACATTGTTTTATTTGAGAAGATTCTTTAGCTCGTCAATCTGCTTCTTGTGACAAGAATGTTCCTCCCGACAAAATTTATTAAAGTAACAAAAATTTGGTCTTTCCTTCTTCTGAGAATTTCCCTTGGAGGAAGAGGAATTAATGTCTACTTCTGGGGTAGAGGATGATTTTGCCTGATCTTTTGTGACTTCTTCTTGGATTGCTTTCATTTGTTGTCAAGTTTCCTTGACTCTTTGGGTCCCTTTTACTGACTAGCCAATTAATCCTAGGACTGAGATGGCTTCAATAGACCCATTGAGAGAAGATTGCCTAGTTCTTGCATCAATAATTCAGAAAGTGAAGCAAAAGAAGTCATTTTACAAGCATAGCCCATAATCAATCTGTAAGTATGAAAACTAGAAACAAAGGTTGCATATTCAGGTCCAAGTTTATTAAGAGTATTCAAGGCAAGTTGAATATATTTTTTTGTCTATGCCGCCTACTTTAGATTGTGCTCTCAAATCATTAACTTTTGCAACAAAGTCTTTGATGTTGTCAAAAGACTTAGGATCTAGTGTCATTAGTTGATTATCAATTTGATATCCCCTAACTTCATCATTTGTCCATGGATACAAAGTGTTGAGTTTATTTGAAGCATCATGTGAATTGTTACAACCTTCAAGTTGAAACATAATACCAAGAGAAACCAGGATTATAAGGAAAAATAGAGCTTTTGATTGTTCAACCAGCTAGAGTATTTTTTCCTTAGCATCCACAGGTTCAGTTATCTTTTGTTCAACATAGAGCGAATACCCTTGTTGCATTAAGAAGTTCCATGTATTTTGTTTTCACATGTTGTAGTTGTATTGCGTTAGCAATGGAAACTTTGGATTACCCATTTGTGGAAGGAAAAAGGAGAGAGAACGAACAAAAAGAGATGAACAAGCATCGAGAGACCCCCCCCCCCCTTTTTACAAGCAACCAACCCCCCTTT
>MU226076.1:1096913-1109428 GCA_018584345.1 Thuja plicata
TAGGGTGATTTGATTTTGATTTGATTAAAGTGTATTGAATTCCTTAACCCTACTTTATACTTACTTGAATTTAATTGATTATGTATTGCAATTGTGATTAGGGAGAAGATAAGATGTTCCTCTTTTACTCCTAAATGCACAAATGGGAGATCCAAGTTGATCAACCCCAAGGAAGGGCTAATGCACAAATGAATCAATTATTTGGAAAGGAGAATAACAAGAGGGGAATCTTAAATTTTGTTAATTATATGTATAGATATGATATATAACAGTAATTGAAGAAATAGGAGAAATGAACTAACCTTGAAATAGTTCAGATCAAAGAATGTTTTTTTATGAGGTCTATAGACTGTTTCTAGAAAAATTGACAGTTGATCCTGAACCAGAATGCAGAGACGAACAAAACCCAAAAATCTTTTTCAATTCTGATGTCATCTTATGAAAAAGGTCAACCTTGACCCACAAATATCAACCCTGACCCAATAATGTCAACATTGACCTGCACAGGTCTGACAGACAATCTGTTCGCGCCATCTGAAAGAAAATCAAAAAAGGTATCCAGATTTGGTCTCAAATCTGTTGTTCTGAACCTGTACCTGCAAGAAAAAGAGGATTGTTTGTTGTGGGGGAGGGGTTTGCCTTAGTCAAACCCCAATTTAGGAATTAAACTTGAAATCAATAAAGTACAGAATGCTAGTAAGTAGTAGAATTGAATCTAGCAATGAAGCTATGATATTCAATAGATATGTAATTGAAATTCAAATGTATGCAAATATGCAAGTATGAAAGCATGGACTTTAGAAACCATAAACCTCCATGATTATATGCTTGAAATCCACTTTGAAGAGATGATAAAAGAATCTTGAGGATGCACAAAGGATCTTGAAGGAAGATCACACCACCATGATGGCTAGATCTAGGGTTTGAATGATGAATCTTGAATGTTTGCACCTAATCCCTTCAAAGGCTTGAGAAATTGAATCCTTGATCTTCAATGGAGAACTTGAATGCTTGAGAGGAAGACTTGAACACCTTGAAAGCTTGGAAATATGTAGAACAATGGATGCTTGAACTTTTTGCTTCTTGACAAAATCTTGATTATAGCTTTTTGCACTTGGAAGACTTAGAGAAAATGAGAGAGAGAGAGAGAGAGCTTCCTTTTATATGAAACTAGGGCACAATATTCTAAGGAGGCTGACATAGGATAATTAAATTCTAATTAGATCCATGCCCCTATAAAAGGACCTATATTAAATATAATTTAGGAATCAACGCTTCGAAACCCAAAACAGCCGACCCAGAAGTGGGAAAACTAAATTTTGGATGACCCTCGGCAGCCGACAAATTCCCAGTTTTGAAAGGGGGACCCTGGTCAGGGTTGAGGTTGACCTTGACCTAGGTTAGGGTTGAGGTTGACCCTAACCTACGTCAATGTTGAGGTTGACCTTGACCCAGGGGGCCAGAACCCCTGGAAAATATGCCAGGTGGGGTAAGAGGTGCCCGGAGAGGCCCAATCAGGGTCCTAAACAGGCATAGAAGCATGAGATGATGCAGAAATAGGAGGATGATATGATGGAGGTCAAAAAGGTCCCCTAAGGAGGGCTAAACATTCTTAACATGGAAGTGCTTCCATTTTAAGATGATATATATATATATATATATAACCAATCAGATTATATCAAGTTGACATCAATGACAATACAATAACTGATTTAATGTCTTGCATTAACTTTATGTAGCTCAATGATCATCAAATTAACATATTCAAACATTTAATCAGTTGTAGTTCATCACTTACTTTAGTTTATGTTTATCAACTTGTTCCATTTGTAAGTTGCACTGGGATGCACTTATTTCAGTTGATGTTTATCAACTTGTTCCATTTGTAAGTTGTACTGGGATGTACTTACTTAAGTTGATGTTTATCAACGTGTTCCATTTATAAGTTGCACTGGGATGCACTTACTTCAGTTGATGTTTATCAACTTGCTCCATTTGTAATTTGCATTGAGATGCACTTACTTCAGTTGATGTTTATCAACTTGTTCCATTTGTAAGTTGTATTGGATGTGCTTACTTTAGTTGATGTTTATCAACTTGTTCTATTCCTTTTTTTTTGGCAAGGATATTGTTCTTGAAATCCTTCTTGAATTTTGTTGGATATCTCTGGCAGGCAATATATTACTCCTCAGAATCCTATCTTATGGTTCAAAATGGTAAACATGCTTGGAAAATCACGATCTTACATTATTTTGGTGCTTGAATCTCATGTTCTTCTAATTTATCATTGTCTCTCTCATATTTATTTGATTAATATACTAACGTGATAATGTACTGCATTCTTCATTGCTTAGATCATGAGTCATGCAGGTTGTGGATTGATCACTTATTTTCTTGCAGTGAGATGATTCATTAGTGGACTGTCTATATCCATGTGATTGACGCATTGTTGATGCAGGTTTCATTAGTTGATCTTGTCTTTGGTCATTTGTGTTTTAGAATATTTCTTTCATGAGAGCATTGATAAATACTTTTGTACATAACTTGTTATTTTTGAAACTTTGAGCATATGGTTTATCTTGATATCATGTTAGCTACATTGCACATTTTTATGATAGCTCATGCTTATCTCATTCTAAAGTTTTCAAAATTTATCTAAAGTTGAATTATTTTATGATACATATTATGAGTTTCTTTTCAAAGGTGTACTGATTTGTATCAAGGGTAGATCCAAACTATGGGAAATCTACTTGTGTTTTTTTCTATTCTTTGATTCAGGTGATATATCATGGACCTTCCAAAGACATCAATTAATTTACACATGTCCTATGAATCACGAGAATAATTGAAGACATGCATATAATTCCACTTGAACACATTTAAAGGACTCATCTACTTGTCTTGGCTCTACCAAAGATGCTTTTACGTTACGTTTCCAGAAGGCCACTTGCAAACTTGAAGACAATACATTTTCTTCCTTATATTGAAGATCAAGTTGCAGATTTTTGTAAAAATTGTGTTTCATACCCCTTGTTGCAAACTCCCCAAGTAAATATTAAAGGGGGATGTTAGAAATTAATCTTTCCTTGGTGAACTATGTAATTAAAGGATAAACCAAGGTATCCTATTTTGTTCTTGTCCTCTAGTCCAAGTAGGAGGACATGTCACATTTTTGTATTTCCTTTAATAATGAAATTAGATATTCCTCCTTAAGAGGATTCCTACACATGGCGCACACTTAATTTGAATGTGGCTCTCATAGGATATGGGAGTTACATACAAACTCCTTCACTCATCTCTACTTAAGAGATGCTTCTCACACACTTCTCAAGGTTGGCTCTCACAAGTTGGTTCTCTTGGGATTTATTCTTTCTTCTTCTCTCATTCTCATTCTTTCTCTCACAATATTGTAATGATCTTCTTGCTCAATATCTCTCTCTTTCTTGGATTCTTGCCTCATTCATATTATAAGCACAAGGGGTTTTTACTAGTTTTCCCCTTTCAAAAACAGTCTTTGTCTTGATCTTGAGCTCCTTGATGCTTTTGGTGAAAGTTATTGAATCGTTCTTCTTTCATTGAGTTATGGTAAAATTATTACTTCTTGCAACTCTCTCTTGGATTCTTTCCTTCCTAATCTCTATTTTTTTCTTAATATTTCTAACAAATAATTTTTTGTCACCTGTGAATAAATATATCAAAACATGTTAAAAATGAAGGTTTAGTATACATGGATCCCATAGTTAGCATGTGAGCGTGAAAGATAGAAAAAGGCAACATATTCATGACCTAATTTTCTCAATGCACTGTAGACCAACTGAACTCCCTTGTTTTTAATTCCACATTTTGTGCATTGTGCTCTTAGATCATTAACTTTAGTGATATAATATTGATGTTATAAAAGCTCCTTGGATCAATTCTCATCAATTCATTGTCAAATTAATAGCCTTTGCATTCAACTATAATGTCATATAAAGTCTTGAATTTTCCCATTTACTTTTATGAGAACACGGCTATTCTCCATGCAAAATGCATCATTGACCAAATTTCAAAAAATGGAAAACATTATGGATTTTCATGAAATTTTTAGCATTTGTTCTTCATGATCTATATATTTTGTGGTGGAAAACAACAAAAAAATTGCAAAAAAAAACATCGTGTTTTCGTGAATCTAGAAAAAAATAGATTTGACTTATTTATTTATTTATTTATCTTTGGCACATTTTACATGGAGATTAGTCACTGCCCTTTTATGATAATATTTACATGAATCAATATATCTTATAAAACAAGGATACAAAGACATCGAAGACCTTTAGTATATTAAATCATCCATTTTTATCTTTTTACACAATTTGTAGGTTTATGCACATTGATCTCTGTTATATTGTGGTGACTGATCAGGAAAGTACTATCCAGGATAGTGTTTTACCTTTCTGCAATGCGTGGGGTTCAGATTTGAGGCTTATTTTGGCCAATTTTTAGACCGACATGTTCTAACCCTAAAGCGGCATAAAGTTTGTATAAATTGGCTTAGGGTTAGGGTTTCAATATTATGTTGTATCTTTTATGATGATATTGAGCTGTAAGGGATCTGCGCATTGCGATCTGATTGTAATCACTAGATAATAATAAGAGTGGACTTTGCTGTTTGGTAGACGTAGCCCAGAGATTGGGTGAATCATGTTAAATCTTTGTGTCTTGTGTTCTCTTCTGTTTTGGCTTATTATTATTATCTGATATTGGTTATATTTCTGCATGTAATTTTTATTCATGTCTTGTTAATCCTAACAATCTTGAAATATCAATAATATATAATATTCATTATGGAATTCCATTCTTGTTGAATTTGCATAATTATAATGTATTAACAAAAGGAACTTATAATGATTCACATAGAAATGAAGAGCATAATGAAACAAGTCAAAAGAACAGACTGAGAGAACCATCCACCCCCAAACTCAAATAATCAAGAGATCCTAAGAAATGTGTGAGTTTGGCATTGGATACTTAGTGTGATTGCATGTGCTAGATACCAAAAACAACAAACTAGACTTGATCTTAGTACATGCAGATGGAGAATTTGGCCACAAACTCAAAGTATACATTTTACCCAAAATGGGGTCAATTTGATATTGCCATTATAAATTAATAAAAGATATGAATTTATGACACCCAAAAATGTTAGCTTAGGAGCAAGGATGAAGTGTTGAAAGTTCACAGAATAAGCAACAATCAACAACAAGATTATACCATTAAATCAAAATATGATAATGTCATTAAGAATATCTTAAAACTAAAAAATCTAGTCAAAGTGACTAAAATATGGTCAGTTAAAGTTGAACTACAAAATAAAAACTGGTAATATAGAGAGGGACAGGCTGGAGCAACATGTTGATGATCACTTGACTGTCAAATTTAACATAATGTTTAATGATGATTAATTGGCCATAAAATTCAACATAATATTTGGTGAAATTCATTTGACCTTAAAATTTAAGATGGTTGTAGAGTTTCCTATATCTAATTATGATCCTATCTCTACGGCCTCCAATATCAGAGATACTCTATCAAACTAGGCAACCTCTTGTGGATATTTGGATATATTTAATTATCAGCCCATGGACATAGGCTTGAAATGGATGTGTATCATGATATCATTCTAGTTGTCACCTATTCCACTAAAAAGTAATTGCAAGGACAAATCATAAACTTACTAGAACAATATTGCAATCAGTAATGACTAATGCTAAGAAATGAATTAATTATCTCCCAAACAAGCATAATAACAAATAAAAAATAACATATAAAAGATACAAAGGTTTTTATGCTAAATTGAAATAAATACATAGCACTACTTAACATATTAAATTGTTCAAGATGCAATCCAATATGAAACAATCCAACAACAATGTTCAACAACACCAAGTTATCAACTAAAAACTAGATCACCACTCTAATAACATAAAGATAGACTAAGGATGTGTACCTCAAGTGGGCCCATTTAGGAGAATCTAGTTATAATCAATAAAAGATAGAGACTGAAATAGAGCTTCCTGTATTCATACGTGCATGACAACAACAATTACAAAAGATTATATACTCAGCTAAAGATGTGAATATATTAAAGAACGATGTTAACCATTTAAAGTACCCAGAGCTTCAATAGATGGGGCTTCCTATCGATTTGAATTAATCAACCATCTAGCGACTATCTACTTAAATCTAGATAAAGATATTTATTAAGTCATAAAGATTTAACAACCATAAGAGATTCCTGCTAGGATTATATAACATTAGTAGTTTAAAACATAACTCCCCATTCCTTGTGTTATAATAGAAATACTGAATAGTTCTTTGTAATAGAAAAAAAATTATATTTGAATAGGGATATGTCATCCTTATCTCCTAACAAACCAGCAAGCAGCTTCACTCTGTTGAACTAGTTCAACTCTACTCCATTGCATGGCTACAAGAATTTTGACAACCCTAAGTTGTAAGAAGCAAACCATTTTGCAATGTCTAAATGCTGCAATTGGTATTTGGTACACAAACAACCACATTTAACACATATTCATATATTCTTATCACATTTTCACACATAATTAGCCATGTAATCATACTATCATAATATATTAATAAGCATGAGAGTATATAATGTGTATCTTTTAACATCAAAATAATCAAGCCTTAAGCATCACAAACATACTTAGGAAGATAAAATAATTAAAAAGGTCTATAGAAACCATATAAAAATACCATTAAACTATCCCATTATTCCCCATAATTAACTTTCCTACTTGTCCCAAAGCAGGGTTAACTAAATTATTCCTAAGAAAAGTAAGCTCTCTAAAAAGTCATCATGTGAAGTGATCCCAAGACTGGGTGTGCGAGGATTGTAATGAATCCATTAGACCTACCAGTTCTTCTCCACCTTGGGTCATCCTTATCAACATCATACTAGGTGCCCTTCCAATCTAGTACTAACCATAACAACAATAGAGGATGAAAAAGCAATAGGAGCCAAGTAATCTCCTTCCTATCAGCCAGCTACATGTAAATTCTAATTCATTGAATTTTTGCATGATAAATTTATAGGGAACGAAACTTTTTCCTCTTTAAATCATTAACGATATCATTTCATCTTTGTGTAATGTAAGCGAATACACTCTATTGATGGGACTTTGTGACTGGGTCCGCCAATAGATGTAAGTTTTCACCGGTACTGACCAACTTCACCTGTAAAGGTTGTCCAGGGAATAAATTCTCTGGGCCTTCAAGCATGTGAGAGTCGGGTCTTGACGGTGCGGGAGCTAAGTTGGGAGTGTGACTATTTTGTTCGGGGGGATAGCTGGTTTTCTTGGCTCATCTTCTCCGAGGATTTAGGTAAGTTGGGATTTCCTACAAGCACATGTTAATTAACCAAACAAACTTCAAAAGATAGGCCAGGGTTAGAAGTATTCCATCTACCTATAGTCATGCAAATACATTTAAAACATCAACCATGCTCTAACATACTATACTAAAATACTAAATACACACAGAACCATCAGTTCATATATATCTAATAGCGAGGGGAAAATAAGCTCGTTAATCTACTTAAAACATTAGAGCAAGGGAAATTAGAAACATATAGCACAAACACACGTTAATCTAGAGGTCAGAATGCTAACAACATCATTGCTAGAACTCATATTTCTTCATTAACAGGTTTCTAGCGAGCACTGGTGTGTACAATAATGGCTCCAAGGGAGCATCTATCTATTGAGAAATTCTAAGAACTAAGGAGCATTGAGCTTTGCAACTACAAGAAATGAAATGTTGAAAGTGCTATAGCTATGGACTACAAAATCATCAATTTTGTCGACCCTTGGAAAGAGGTCGGACTTATTATTTATACACATGTTTTCCCTAAAGTTAACCTAACTTATCTTTACACTCAATAATAAAATACAATTTCCGGTGGCCAGTACTGCCTTCACCACACTACAACAACCTCAAAGAGAGCAGAGGTCTGACATGTCAGAAAAATGAGACAAGAAAAGAGGTATGGAAGAATCGGCCTCGAGAAAAGAGCCAGAGGGAGAATAGAAGAAATTTGATCCCCCAGGGATCGAGGCTACATGCCTCATCAATGAAAAAGTGACTCACTGTCTCCAATGCTCCAGGTTTTTAATGTTGGAGTGGTACCTTGGGAAGACCATCTATCAGAACCATCCCCAAATCGACATGCCTTGCTGGGGCCACCTACTTTCTGACATCCTTATTAACTTATTGATAATGATTGGTCATCTCTGAGGAACCTAAACGTGGGTCATCCAAAGAGTGCAAAATTGTGGATCTGAAACTCCAGGATCTAGGAGCTTATGCTCAAAGAATAATGAATACAAAATGTGCTCTGTTGGTGAAGATCTCCAGACTCCAGAGGACCTTATTGCTCCTTAGTATTTTTGAATGTCTCTAAGAGTTGGGAAATTCCATCCTCATCAATCTCCTTGAGGCCTGCCTGGCGGTATTTAGCTACCTCCACCTGTTCACCCAGATCTGGAGTACTGGCCTTGAATTTTGTGGCCACCTTTGCAGCATCGTGACCCCGGAGCACCATTCATGATATACGTGACATTTTTGCTCTGTCCATTCCCTCTGGGGATTGGTAATGAGACTCCATTAGCTTGTCAAACTTCCCCACGATGTATTCCTCTAGAGTACGTGTTTCTGTACTAAAGGGATCGACTCCTGAAACCCTTGAAATAAATGCCTTGTATAAATTTAAAGAATAATCTATCTCCAAAACCTTGTCCCGCAGGCCCCCTACCAGTTGCTTGGTTATCTCCAATGTGAGATCAAGTCTGGAGTGCTAGGTCTAGACGAAGTCAAAAGACTCCTCTCCCAAAATTCTAGCCTTGGTGACAATTTCTTCACCAAGACCCATGAGTTCTCCCAATTCTTCTATCCATGCTTCGTATTTCTTGATCTCCCCTTCCCAGATGGAGATGGTGGTTTTGGCTTGGTACAAAACATTGTTGATTGCATAAAAGTCTGGGAGTGTGGCCACTAAGAAACACCAGACGTTTCCCACCTATTCAGCCATCCAATCATCAACTGCCTACACCTTCCTCTTCATTCCTCTAAGTGCATCTATGTCACCCTATGGGAGCGATGCCCCAGATGTGGAAGCTTCTAGGGGAATGGCAGTGATGGGTTGCACAAGCTCTGTCAATAGCCCAATAAGATTTGCATTCTTTTCCTTTTCTTTCCTGAATTACTGGGCTTCCTTCTTGTAGCGGGCTTCTACCACTTTGGTTGCTTCTTTTAGAAGGTCCAACTCACCCTGCCTTCCCCTCTTCCCCAGAGATATCTCTGTGATTGCATAATATTCAGCCTTTGCTGTCACCGCATCTGCATCTGGGGAAGGTGTTGTGACTACCGCACCGTATCTTTGCCTGGCCTAGTCTGGAGAGTATGGACTGTCCGGGCTTTCTTTGCCTTGAGGGGATTATGTGCTTACGCCATCATCTCCACCAAGGAGAGATGGGCCTTGGCCGGTGCTGGGGCCTTCTTTTTCTTGAATTCACCAATCATTGTAGTGGCAGGGGTGGCCTTGCTACCAGGGTTTGATCCTGTGAATCCCCTCCGGGGTTTTGTTGCGCATCCCCAATATTCTGAGCTTCTTCAAACTCTTTTCCTATATCCTTGGGTCCACCGACATCATCCACCTTAGTGGCATTAGTATCATCTGCCTTGGTGTTCACGTCTTTAGCAGTGTCAGATTCTACATTTGTATTCCAAGGGTTCCTCCCCTCATCTTGTTGTTGTTGGTGTTGTTGTTCTTTGACCTTGTCTACCAGGATGTTCTCTCGTATTGGAATATCCTCAGGAGGCGGATGAGGTATCTGGCCAATGTTTTCTTGTTCGACCATTAAGATCACCTCACCAAATGTTACCTTCTTCAGAAGCGGCGTCTGGAGCATGGAAGCTAAGGTTACGGTTGTTCCCGTAGGTCCAGTTCCCTCAGATGATGTCAGTTGCTCGTCCCATACTTGTCTATCCTCTGTGGTGCTTGCAACCTGTATCTTTAGGATGTCAAAGATGTTTGTTTGTTCAGGCTCCTTTCCTGGTTCTACCCGGACTTCCTGCTCTTAGGCATCTTCTTTCTTCAGGGTTTTCTTCTCAAGAGGGATCACCACTTCCTCTTGGGTAGCTATTTCTTCTACTGCCTTCCCGATATCCCCCTGTAAGTTAATATGTCCCAAATAGGTCATCAAACTCATCGTGCAGAGGGAAGGTCTCCGGGGGATCTTTGGGTTGATTGTCCAGCTCTGGAGAGTCTGAGGAGACAATCTGTATTTTAGGGATGCTGGGCATCCTGAGCTCCGAATCCACCTTGGGCTAAGGATCAACTATCTCTTTATTTTTCCTCCTTGTTACCAATGGGGGCCCTGCATCCATCATGGCTTCCTGCTCTTCCTCTGCTCTGGTCCCTGTTGCTTGGACCATTAATGCTACAAGTGAAGGAGAAGTGGGAGGGCAGACAGGTCTGGTCATAATGGCCGGGGTGGCCAACTGGGTGATTAAATTTTCTTTCATTTGCTGGGAGGCTGCCAGCATTTGTTGCATTTGGTCCACTATGGGAGCAGCTTCCAAGACTTGAGACGGGGTCCCCATTTTCCTTTTTCCTCTGTCCTCACCCTGCAAGGAGGTTTCGGCCCCGAAAGTTGAACCCCACACAAACAGGCCAACTTTACGTGTACTCCTTGGGCATGCCTTTTTGAAATATGCATGACTGTGCTCAATCACGTCGTGGGTGAGGTCCTCTATTATTGGACCCTCTTGTGCATCCCACTCCACTAGAGGGAGGGCCATTTTATCTACTCCCTTTTTTTTATATTGTGGGTCCATTGTGGACCCGGTATCTGAAAATTCATCTGGGAACTTTCGAAGCTTGAGCCTCTTCATCATTCCCATTGTCATCCAGATGAAATGCCGGTTCCGAACTTTGAAGTTGTCATGGAAATCTTCCAAAAAATCTTCCATGTGATACTCGCGGGGTTCTGAAGCCTGGGGAAGTGCCGTCACTATTTTTCCTAGCAGATCAAATATCTTCCGCTCTAGGTAAGACTCTGTCAGCCCCATACTTTTGAGTTTATTGTCTGCCTCCTTTGCTATGGCTAGACTGCAAGAGTAGTTCCCACAAATGATCGGGAATGGGACGTTTGTCACCTTATTCATTATGAAGAGGGCGTGCAGCTCCAGGATTTGCTGGTAGTACTCTAAAAGAATTATTTTATCCCCACAATATTTGGGAAATAAATAAGGTTTCTTAGAGAAGTCGGTCACCCGAATGTATGTATGTTGTTGAAACTGAATGTAATAATGGACATAAGTTCTGACCAAGTCCATTGCCTCCTTATAGAGATGGTAGCCGATGTCCTGAGTAGGTGTGAGGAGGTTGTAGTAAATGAAGGTTTCATTCCCTCAACATAAGCTGAGGAAACTAGCCTCCCATTGGATCTGTGGGAAATAATCCTAGGGAGCATTCTAGCCCAGGCCAATCCTGAATACACCCACTGTTAGTAACCCATTTGTGATGGGGAATTTTTGTTCCAGATCCCACAAAACAAAAGATGTCATGTAAAATTTGGAGGACTTGGTGACCTGGAGAAGTTGGGAGTCCACATGATTTGCAATGATGGTGGCCCAATCAAAGTTTTGCTCACCAGAGGCAATGCCCAACAAGAAATAGTACATCCATGCCGAGAATTCCTGGGCATGGGGCTATCGAAAGACCCTACATAGTGCGATGATCCCCATCTATATGTTTTCTTTAAATTCGATCTGGGGGATTTCTAGCTGCATCTTTTTTAAGTCTTTCCTTGGCACCTTAAGCCATTTGTTGTTGAGATACTATCGGGCCATGTGTTCTAATTTCTAAAATTCTTCCAAGGCTAGAGCCTGGGTGAGAACGACTACATCATCAAATTGGGGATTTCCCAGTCCTACCTGAAAAGTCACGGTGTCTAGAGACACCATAGGTGTTGGGTATCCAGTTGGGACTGGGATGACAAGCGTGACGGCCTAGACAGCTGTATTATAATGTCCTACCAAAGTGAGAATGAGCTCCAGGGCTTGCACAAAGCAGGGGAAGCAAGCAGCTTTGAGGATCCCAGAATTTCCCACATTGTTAGCCAATGGATCTCCGGCCATCCATTTTATGAACATCATTTGTACCAGGGCTTGCATTTTGACCCACATTCTGACACTGGTGTCGGTGATCAACTAAATCTTGGAATCAATCTTTGATCCCGCAATGGTGTTTCCCTTCAGATACTTCATTGTCAATGAGAGTTTTTCCAGGGCCTTCTCGACCTTCATCCTGATAGTTGCCCAGGTGGCAGTAGTGGTGGGGAGATTTGGACTCCCAGGTGGAGATGATGCAGATGCCTCCGACATGATTGATGAGTGGTATTTCGGCGACCTGCAAGGCAAGATGACCATCAACATATATATATATATATATA
>MU226076.1:1109681-1125252 GCA_018584345.1 Thuja plicata
CCGGAGTCCGGAAAACTAACCATTACTGACATGACCGTAAATGAGCCGTATTAGGCTGACGTTAGTCACGTGGCCACACAGTAATGGGAGTAATGGCATTAACGCCGAAAACTATCCAAACACATGAGGAAATGAATGCCACTTGGGCCAGACTTGAATTCTCATGTAGGAAACTCAACTTGTCATTAAGACTGACTTGACGAAGGAGAGAGAAAACCACCATGGCCAAACCAGTGAGGTGCCGAGTTTGAACTAGGCAGCCATCTTTCTTGGATGAGCTCCACATTTGGGGTTTTTGACGCACAGAGCACGACGATCTTGCCACTAGGTAGAGTGCAAATTATACAAAGAAACATAGGCAGAGCCGAAGCATAAGCGAGGGCCGAAGCGCGAATCGTAGACTTGGCCAAAAATAGGCATATATAGACGCAAATAGATATTTACATAATATATAGTATATACAGAGGTATTTACACAGAAACCTACTAAAATATACAAAGCATACATACTATTATAGCTGCACAGAGGGTGGACAACCTTTTGGCAGAGCCAACCCACCAACGGGAGGCGATAGAAAGCAAAACCAAAGACGGAGACGAAAGCAAAACAAAACAAAAACAAGCGAGAACCAGAAAACTAGAAACCAAAGAAAGAAGAGCCGAAGGCTTACCTAGAAACATGGGGGATGCGGGAAAGACGAGCACGGGAGGCGCTCTGCAACAAGTTAACCTTCAAGTGACCACTAACAAGCACTGCAAATCACTATTTAATTAACCACTAAGCACAAGGAGCAATTTGCTGTTTAATCGCCTTAATCGCCGTAAAATTGCTCTGAGTGCTCTAAGTGTTTGATCGTGGTAAATGTGAAAATGACAGGTAACCTCTATTAGAATAGTCCCAAAGGATGATTGAGAGGGGGGGTGAATCAGTTATCAACTACTTTAATTATTTTCTTTGCTTAGATACAATTAACATAAAGTAAATGCACATTCAGATAACACAATAATTTTGGTTACAGGGAAACCAAATAGGTAAAAACCCCGGTTGGAATTAGCACCCACAAAGAACTGTACTTCAGTATAATTATCCCTATTAAGAGATCTTGCAACCATGTTAGGAGTTGTTATTTACAATGCAATAATTACAGAGACCTAGTTAAAGGTCAGACCCTATTAGGAGTCTTTTACAAGTAACCCTATTAGGGGTGAGGACTCACTGTTCAAAATCTCACTGCTAAAATGATGAAGGCTACAACCTTCAGTAGAACAGATATACACTATATCTGATAGATGAACTATTAGAGTAGACCTATTGTCTTGATCAGTTCTAGTGTGTTGTATACTTGTACTTCTACACATAGATCTTTTCTTGATGAATGAAATGTCTCTACTGTCCCAAAACAACAAACATTTTGTCCTACACTTCTTCTGTCTTTATTCTTCTCATTCACACTTGGCGTTCATCAAATGAACTACTATAAGTATCTTCTCTAAAGGATGTGATCTTTTTCAGCTCTAGGAGTCCCTTCAATACTTCTTTAGTCGGCCACATCATCCACGCAACCTGATTAGAAACCTGCAACTCATATTGAATAGACGCGACGCTTCACACAGTCGGCTCCACCAAATTAACTCCAACTTCTCGATTCTGATAGAAAATGTTTGGCACCTTTAGATAATTATCTTTAACTCATAACTAAACATGAATAAAAACATGCATATCCCAAAGATAGACGTAGCTCAAGAAATAATGTAATTACATTGACTCTTCACAGATAGTCTTCAATCTCTGTAACTGTCATAACTGATTAACATAACTCAACTGAAACTTCATATCTGACTTGGCGTGAATACACATAGCATCTAGAACATGTATACACCATAGAAATGAACACACATAGCTCTAGAACATCTATACTAATAATTGCATATGGAACACTGTTGTATATTATATGTTGTCATCAATGACAAACATACAATCAATTATTTGCATATAAGAAAATCTCCAACAACCTCTACTTATACCCCTAGGGTAAAAATGTGTTGCATTCTTTCCGCAAAATCTGGGACAAGTAAACCGTCAGACTCTGGGCCTGGGGATTCCATGCAAGCACCATGGAGGACAGGCAAGTACGAGATGAGCAACCGACATCAGTCGAGGGAACTGGACCTACGGGAACAACCGTAATCTCAGATGCCATGCTCTAGACGCCGCTTCCAAAGAAGGTAACATTTGGTGAGGTGATATCAGTGGATACACAAGCAAACTTTGGCCAGATAACTCATCCACCTCCTGAGGATATTCCAACAGGAGAGAACATCCTTGTAGACGAGACCGAAGAACAACAACACCAACAACAACAAGATGAGGGGCGGAACCCCGGGAATACAAATGTAGAATTAGACACTGCTAAAGATGCGGACACTAGGGTGGATGATACTAATGCCACTTAGGTGGATGATGTCGGTGGACCCAAGGATACAGGAAAAGAGTCTGAAGAGGCTCATAATATTAGCGATGCGCAAAAGAACCCCGGAGGGGATTCACAGGATCAAACTCTGGCAGCAAGGCCACCCCTGCCATCATAATGGTTGGTGGATTCAAGAAAAAGGAAGGCCCCAACACCATCCAAGGTCCATCTCTCCTTGGTGGAGATGATGGTGCAAGCACAGAATCCCCCCAAGGCAAAGAAAGCCCAGAGAGTCCATACCCTCCGGACTGGGCCGGGTGGAGATATAATTGTGGTAGTCGCAAAACCTTCCCCAGATGCAGATATGACGACAGAAAAGGCCAAAGATTATGCAATCACAGAGATATCTCTGGGGAACAGGGGAAGGCAAGGTGAGTTGGACCTGCTAAAAGAAGCAACCAAAGCAGTAGAAGCCTGCTACGAGAAGGAATCCCAGAAATTCAGGGAAGAAAAGGAAAATAATGCAAATCTTATTGGGCTATTGACAGAGCTTGCATAGCCCATCACTGCCATTCCCCCGGAAGCTTCCACATCCAGGGCATAGCTCCCATAGGGTGACATAGATGCGCTTAGAGGAATGAAGAGGAAGGCACAGATAGTTGATGATTGGGTGGCTGAACAGGTGGGAAACATCTGGTGTTTCTTAGTGGCCACACACTCAGACTTTTATGCAACCAGAAATGTTTTGCACCAGGCCAAAACCACCATCTCCATTTGGGAAGTGGAGATCAAGAAATACAAAGCATGGATAGAAGAATTGGGAGAACTCATGGGTCTTGGTGAAGAAATTGTCACCGAGGCCAAAATTTTGGGAGAGGATTCTTTTGACTTTGTCCAGACTCAGCACTCCAGACTTGATCTCACATTGGAGATAACCAAGCAACTGGTAGGGGGCCTGCGAGACAAGGTTTTGGAGATATATTATTCTTTAAATTTATACAAGGCATTTATTTCAAGGGTTTCGGGAGTTGATCCCTTTAGTATAAAAACATGTACTCCAGAGGAATACATCATGGGGAAGTTTGAAGAGCTAATGTAATCTCGTTACCAATCCCCAGAGGGAATGGATGGAGACAAAATGTCACGTATATAAAGAATGGTGCTTCGGGGTCACGACGCGGCAAATATGGTCGTAGAATTCAAGGCTAGTACTCCGGATCTGGGTGAACAGGTGGAGGCAGCTAAATACCATCAGGAAGGCCTCAAGGAGATTGATGAGGATGGAATTTCCCAACTCTTAGAGACATTCAAAAATACTAAGGAGCAATAAGGTCCTCTGGAGTCAGGATATCTTCACCAACAAAGCACATTTTGTATTCATTATTCTTTGAGCATAAGCTCTTGGATCCCGGAGTTCTGGATCCATAGTTTTGCATTCTTTGGATGACCTTCGTTCAGGTTCCCCAAAGCTGACTGGTCATTATCAAGCAGTTAATAAGGATGTTAGAAAGTAGGTGGCCCCATCGAGGCACGTAGATTTGGGGATGGTTCTGACATATAGTCTTCCCAAGGCGTCGCTCCAGCATTAAACACCTGGTGCATCAGAGACAGTGAGCCACTTTTTCATTGATGAGGCATGTAGCCTTGATCCCTGGGGGATCGAATTTCCTCTATTCTCCCTCTAGCTCTCTTCTCGAGGCTGATTCTTTCATACCTCTTTTCTTGTCTCATTCTTCTGACATGTCAGACCTCTTCTCTCTTTGAGGTTGTTGTAGTGTGGTGCAGGTAGTACTGGCCACTGGAAATTTTATTTTATTGTTGAGTGTAAAGATAAGTTAGGTTAACTTTAGGGAAAATATGTGTATAAATAATAAGTCCGACCTCTTTCCAAGGGTCGGTGAAATTGATGATTTTGCAGTCCATAGCTATAGCACTTTCAACATTTCATTTCTTGTAGTTGCAGAGCTCAATGCTCCTTAGTTCTTAGTTCTTAGTAGATAGATGCTCCCTTGGAGCCATTATTGTACATACTAGTGCTCGCTAGAAACCTGTTAATGAAGAAAGAGGAGTTTTGGCAATGATGTTGTTAGCATTCTGACCTCTGGATTAATGTTCTTTTGTGCTGTATGTTTCTAATGTCCCTTGCTTTAATGTTTTAAGTAGATTAACGACCTTCTTTCCCCCTTGCTATTGGATATATATTAACTGATAGTTATGTGTGTATTTAGTGTTTTAGTGTAGTATGTTAGAGCATGGTTGATGTTTTAAATGTATTTGCATGACTATAGGTAGAAGGAATACTTCTAACCCTGGCCTATCTTTTTAAGTTTGTTTGGTTAATTAACACGTGCTTGCAGGAAATCCCAACTTACCTAAATCCCTGGAGAAGACGAGCAAGAAAATCAGCTATCCCCCGAACAAAATAGTCACACTCCTAACTTTACTCCCGCACCATCGAGACCCAACTCTCACATGCTTGAAGGCCTGGAGAATTTATTCCCCAGAAAACCTTTATAGGTGAAGTTGGCCAGTACCCCAGTACCCAGTGACAACTTGCATCTGTTGGCGAACCCAGTCACAAAGTCCCGTCAACACACTCCTCCCAATTATTCTTGTAAATTGGCTAAATATTGCATGACCATTTATTATGTTTTATAGTACTTGAATTTGCACCTCTAGCGTATTCATAAAAAAGACCCAACTATTCAATATAGAATCAGGGTCTCTTGATTTTACCCTCAAACCTAGAAAAACCAATTTTTCTAAAACTTTCCAACTAGTCATCTCCACTCCTCTATTTTCCTTATTACACATATAAAAGTAAAAATCTCTCTCTTGAAGATCACCAACATAAAGGAAGGGATTCCATTCGACATTGTAGGCTAAATCAAGATTGTGTACATAAAATTTACATAATGCATTGTACATCTCCATTATTGAATTCTAAAAGATATTAAAATACTCCCTTGGAGTGACTAGTGAATGGAGTAAATCATAATAAATTTGCATAAACTAGAAGCATAACAACTACTCCTAGAGGAAAAGTGTATACACTCTAGCAGGTGGTGTATAATTTACTATTTAAGGAACCGTAGTTGTCATATGGTATACTTTACCTTTCAATATTTTTATCTTTGTCTCCTTGTCTTGGGGATCTATCTCAAATTTGAGTCACATTTCTTCTTTTTCTTTACCTATTTTGCCTCTTATAGCTACAATTGCTTGACTTATTTCCATAATCTCAATGTTAGACTAGGTCATGACAGAGGAATAGAAGTTTGCAGAGTTCCTTGATCAACAAGTGTACTAGTGATATGGTCTATAATACTTAAGGCTTCTTGAACAATCACTTTTCTAGGTGATCCAAAATTAGTATCATCCACATTTATAACTTCTATCTCTTGTTCGTGGACATCTTCTTCTCTTGACATAGTTTCTTCCTGTAGACACTTAAAAATAGTCAATGCCTATGGCCCCCATTTTTTAACATGTCTTCTATATTTCAAATTTGATCCTCATCATTCGTCAATATTGTGTCATTCTTCCATGTCATCAATTACTAATTTTTGTCTTATTATTGCATCATATCCTATCAATTTGTCTTTGTCCACCTGTCCAATCATTTAATCTTGTTGATTAATTAATCCTCTTTAGGGGCAAACAACTAATAATTTGTCCCCTTATCCTAAGTCCTAAGTCATGATAAATAAATGAAATTTATTTATTCCCCTTTTCCCACTATCCCATAATTAATTGGCTATGTGGGAATTATTTAATTTTGAATTATTAAAATTCCCTCATTTTCTCATTTCCAATAATTGGGCTTCCATCCCTTAATTTTGGCTACCAGCCACTTATTTAGCCTCCATTCATTTTTTCACTCCTTACACCTTCCCTTTTCCTTTTCCCCCTAATTTAGCCTTACACATTCCCCTTAATTCATGCATTTGAATTCTCACTTCCATTTTGTAAATCAATTTTGTCATAACATGACATAAGTTGTCATTTTCTTAAGTGCAACTCCTTTTTGTCATAACTTTGTCATTTACCATATTTGAGTCTTCAAGTTCAATCTTAGCCATTGATTTGACTTCAATCTTTTCTGTTGATTTGAATTCTAACATCCTATAAATTAGACTCAAAGTCCTCATTCTTGAAAACCATAATTTTAAGTATTCTCATTATCGTCCTGTCATAATTGCTTTTAGTATAGGTGCACTTTGTCAACTTGGGAGCAACATATCAACATTTGGAGAAGAAAGAAACAAAGAACATTGAAGCTTCATTAAGGGAGTTTTTATTTGATTATTTTCAATGTTTTTACGCACTTTGTCTTAATGGATTTGATGGTATGATTAGGGATATAGTTTTCATGGTGTTAAAGCTTTGTCATTGGCTTATTGGTGCATATTTCTAATGTTTCCATTTCCTAGTCAATATTTCATTGAACCCAACGTGAAAACATGCTTGTATACTGATCAATTTTTGGGGATTTAATGTGTTTGCAGGTACATGTACATGTTATGTAGTTGGGATCAGAGTTGTGCACTTAGACACTCTTGATATGTAGTTAGATACTTTTTCTATGCACTTAGGAGAGTTTATGCATATTTAGACCTAATTCCTACATAATTATGCTTGTTTCTATGCAGTTGGGTTTAGATGGACATATTCTAGTGCATTTCATTAAGAGTTTTCAATCTAATATTGCACGCATGTTTATTGATGATCAATTTTTTAATCAATGACATAAAATGAACTTGAATTTATCACGCATTGCCATTTGAGTTTAAAATGAATACAAACTTTCACCTGTATTAAGTAGGGGACTCAATTTACGACAATTTCTCATCTAGCTTAACTAGGAGGATCAAATTGGTTACAAATTTTATCTAGTTTAAATAGGAGGTACTAATTGACAAAAAATATTTCACATAGTTTAACTAGGATGAAGGAATAAACACAAATATTGTAGATAGATCTAAATATGGGTTAAATCGATCTAATTTTAACTAAAATTTGAAGTGTAGATCAAACCTGGTTATAAACATGCATTTGGTCATTATTTTCGCGCACTTAGGAATTTTTATGTGCACTTGGTCTATTTTGGTGCACACTTGAGCTAGTTTATGCACACTTGGTACAATTTTTTGTGTAATTGGATGCTATTTCTATGCACTCGGGAGAATTGTTGTGTAGTTGTGATAAGCATTGCACAATTGTGAAGGTATAATCAATTTTTGTTTGAGTGATTTCTTTTTGTTTTTCATGGTTAGTGATTTATGTTGGAATAGAGTTTTTTGCGCTATTAATGATTTGTGCAGTGCTTTAACAAGCATGAGATGAATATATTTTGATCAAACTACTAATGAGCTTGTTCCAAAACGTATAAAAAATACCTTGTGTGCTTTCAAAAACTTACTTGTTTGATTTTATTTGATAGATCACATTTCATTTCATAAGCTCAATGAACTCTTCTTGGCGTGTTTGGTGTGCTTTCACATCATAGGGTGGACCTACTGCTATGTGGATTATCCCCTCCCCTTGCACTTCATGTAAATTTGGGTGTAAGAGAAAAATGATAGTGACATCCAATTTTATTTTTTTAAACTAGAGGGCCTTCCTTGGTTGGGAAAAGAGGTACTCACCACTAAGGGATCGATCCAAGCGGTGATGGGCTAAGGCCAAGTTCTTTCAAATCGATATGCAAAAATGTAATTGTGTTGAAATTCCAATCAACAAGACATGGTGTATGATATCTCTCCTCTAGTATCCTTGAGATGTGTAAAACCCTTGTTCTAAGGACTGGGAGACCTCTAAATGGCGTTTATCATTGTATCCCCTAAATTGGATGCCCTTACTGTGAGCTATTTTTTAGAAAGCCAAAAACCTTGTATACTTGTTGGTACGGAAGGTTAGAGACTGACTAAGATGCCCCACACATACCCTTCATTTTGAGGCATAAAATCCTCAAGTTTTTTGGACCTTTGGGGTAAGAGATTCTGGCGATTCCTATGCTAAGTAAGGGGGAGCGAGTGAAACTAGAATCCCTACTTGTCTGATTTGCCTAAGGTATATGGATAAATCCAAGTGGGGATTCAACAACTAGTATCTTTTCCAGCCTAGGTTGTGATTGTTTGTTAAAAGTAAAAAATAATCATTCTACTTGATGTGTCTTATGTGAGTGTTAAATCAATTGCATAAATCAAACACCCCACTCAAATTACCAAATATTTCAAACATTGTCAAAATTGAAAGCTTTCAAACATGGAGATTCAAAAACATCAAGAGCCTTGGAATCTTATTTAAACCTCAGGTGTATTCTTAGGTTAAAACCTTTGCATTAGTCCTCATTTAATTGCATTTTCCTCATTATAATTGCCTCATTTCCTTGCATTTTCCTTTCATAATCCTCATTTTGTTTGCATTAGTCCTCATTTTCCTTGAATTAGTCCTCATTTCCTTTCATTGTCCTCATCATAGATCCCTTATCATTTCCTTAGATTCCTAGGCATAAATGCCCTTGCATTACATCCTAAGTCATTCCTTACCTTATCATTGTATTTGTCTTCCTCAAATTAGCCCATTAATCCTCGTTGTACCTAGATCCTAAGTCAACCATAGCTTTGGTTGTATCCTTAAATTATCACCCTTATATCAACATTCTCATTTTTGCACTTATAACCCAAAGTATACTTTGCAAAATCCCAAGAATCTAAGTTTTAGTTATACCTTGTGTTGTTGAATAAGAAATCTTGAGCTTTTCAAAACTTTTCCCTTTTGTCATTGTTATCATTGGATCAAAACCCCAACTTGTCAATAATAGGTTTAACCTTGTCTTTTGTCCTTTAGATTATACTTTTTTCCTTTAAGGTCTTGATCCTACTTCAATTCCTTAGGATTATACCTTTAGGATTGTATTCCCAAGGTTTTCAAAGTCCAAAAATCTAAAACATAGTTTTCATTTCATAGTCCCTTAGTTTATATCCCTCGCGTTGTCATACCTAAGTTGCATTTCCAAAATTCAAAAAATCCCCAAAACATAGGTTGCATTATCATCCCTTAGTTGCATTTTCAAAATCTTCAAAATTCAAAAAACATAGGTTTCATTTGTCCCTCATATCTTTGAGTCATATTGGTCATTTCCTTAGGTACATATTATATTATTCTTAAACTTTGAAAGATCCAAAAATATAGGTTGCATTATAGCACCTTTTAATTACATTTACCCTTCATCTCCTAGACTCATAGTTTTCATAGTTGAAATAAGATTCTAAGCTTCTACAAGACAACATATAAAATTATCCAACCAATTTCATCACCAAGCATTAACTCTTGATCAAAGTCCAATTCAAACATGATGACTTGGCATTATTGGTATTCTAGAAAAGGCGACCCTCCAAATTAAAGATTATCACCCCAACATCAACCTTCCTATGGGACTATGTCATCATAATCAAACAATCAATCACATCGATCTAATTCATACATGTCCCAAAGTTTGAATCAAGCTTCTCACATGCAAACAAATGCCATTCCTATTTATTCATCACCAAAGGAAAAAATAGCTCAAAAGATAGATATCTTAGAACAAATTGTAAAAATATGGACAAGAGCATAATTGAGTGTCCAAAGTACTTCGATGTCCAAAATAAAAACTTGCACAAATTTATATCCAATCTCTAATTTCAAAATCAGACATACCAAATCTCATCTCACAAATAAACATGAAAAACCAATTTCAATAAAATCCCAAATCAAATCCAAATTCAATCAACATTTAACCAAGTCTCTAATCAGGCTCCATTCAACCAAATTTCATATCTACCTTCATTCAATCAAACCTCATTCAACCAATTTCCAAATCAAACCTTTCAACCAAACAAAAATTAAAAGCGACATCCAAAATTACTATTCCTCCATCTAAACACCTTCAACCTCCCAATTTCATTTTGGTTCTTATGTCCACAAGTCCATGTCTACTCCTCCATTATAATACCAAAATCCAAAATTTACTTGTCCTCCATCACTCCATTACCCCTCAATGTATGTTCCACTGTTGATCTTTCCCACATTCTCATCCACTCTAGAGAAAGTCTTCCTACACTCCTGTTAGACTAACCGAGGGGGGGGGGGGGGGGGGGGANGGGGGTGAATCAATGGCCTTAAAATAATTCCAAAAATCCAACCAAAACTTTTATCTCAAATATAATATCCTCTAGTTATCTTTCAGTCCATCAAGATGTATGCCTTAAATGATTCTAAAAAATATAAGCTACTCGGTAAGATATACTGTTTATCTTTTCTAGCCTTTACCGAGTAGTAGTAAATAAAATTAGTGTTAACCGACCAATCCAGTTTCAATAATGTGTAAAGAAAAATATTAATGCAATGAAAGATATACACATTTGATATATATATTTTAACATGGAAACCCTGTTAAGGGAAAAATCACTTGGGACCGGTAACCCAAAATATTTTCACTCTTCTAAAGTGAGCTCAGTGAAGAGCCAACCCTGTTAAAGATTATAATACACACTATTAATTGCAACCTTGTTAGAGGATTTAAAAATAACATTCTATCTTTTGACCTAGCACTCACTATGATATCAACAAGAAAACCTTTTGATACTCTTGAGTATCTCAATACAATAAGGACTGTTAAATCCCACTCAGTTAAGAGATTTTCTTAATCAATGGTTAAACTGATACAGTAAATGATCTGTTCACAATACAAATTTAACTTGCAGATATTCAGATCTATTGTTAGTCCAATAATACCTCTCTGATCAATGTTCAATTCATTTCCTTTTCTCCCTTTCTTTCTTCTGCGTGGTGATTGCTCTGTCCTCTGTTGCTCGGTGTCTGTAGAATTCCTTGGCTTTGTTCTTCAGCCTGTATGATCAGATCTGCATAAAAAATTCTATCTTCACCATAATTATACTCAACATTCCTCTTTTCATAATGAATTCCTTGTCTCTTTATATAGACATGATTAGCCACTCAATCTCCTTATTTTTGTCATAGATCACTTCTTGATCCGTAAAACTCACCATGCTTGCTTTATCCTGTAAAGCTTTACTTTAGTTTTATTGCACAAATCTCTCCATGATAGTTGTGAATAAAAATCACTTTAAATCTCTTTCATGCTTTAGTTTATCTGGTCGTTGATAATAAAGCAATCAATCAGTCACTCTCTAAATATAGCTCCTGTCAGCTAAGTAGCTTTTTTCATTCTTGAACTTTAGTTATGATCGGTCATCAACTCCAGTTATGCTCGGTAACAACTTTAGCTATGCTCGGTAATTATCTCTTTCTCGGTAACACTTTCTCAGTTACTATGGTGCTCGATATACACTATGAATTGATCGGTGACAGTTGCTCGGTAACGCTTGCTCGGTTACTAGTGTGCTCAGTTTACACTGTGAACTGTGTGGTGTTCACTGTCACTCCGTGTATACAAAATTTTATGTTTTACTGACCACATAAACTTTATCTCTTCAGATATTCAAGGTTATGACCAATACATATATGAATAATCATACCACATCAAGTTGACATCAATGACAATACAATACATTAACTGATTTGATGTCTTGCATTCATATTTGCATCTTAGTGATCATCAACTTATCATCTTAAAACATTCAATCAGTTATAGTTCATCAATCTCTCCCTTTGGCATTGATGGCAACATACTATGAAATATGTTGTATAAAATATGCCATAACATACCAAACTTATTATTCTATAACCAATTCAAATATCAGAGTCTCGGTAAGTTCTTCTAGCTTAGACTTGATTCTACTGTATGCTCTCCCTTTCTTCATTCCCTTCAATGGATAGGTGTAGAAATTCTATTTTCTAATTATGTCTCTCTCTTTCTTGTAGAATATCTTCTCCCTTTTCTGGATATCTATATGTAGTGTTAACTCTTTCTCTATTTCTCTCCCTTTTATGGATGGTTATTTCATTGAATATATTTCTCTCCCTTTAGATGTTCTTCTCCTTGATGTATATTTCATTGAATATTTCTCTCCCTTTGACAACAATGCCAAAAAAAATATACAATTGTGTAGTAGCCAACAATCTTTTTCTCCCTTTGAAGCTTTCTGTCCCTTTCGTGGACTGATATGTCACTGTAGTCCATATCTTAGCTTGCATCCACATGATTAATCTTCTGATAATGTGTAGGCTGATGCAACCTCCAGTCAACTTAGTGACCAGTAGACAAGGGTTGAACCCCTAGTCTATTCCTCAGGTACTCAAATGTATCTTTGGCAATGGTTTTGTGAATATGTCTACTAGTTGTTCTTTGGATTGTACATATTCCAGTATCACTTATTTCTCTTTTACTTGTTCCCTCAAGTAATGACACTTAATAGCTATGTTCTTTGTCTTAGCATGCATTACAGGGTTCTTTGAGATGTTAATAACATTAGTATTATCATAATAGATAATTACTGGGTCAAGAATTTCTTCATTCATACCTTTTAGCAATTGCTTGATCCATGGAAGGTTAGAGCAATTTGCAGCAACAACTACATATTTTGCTTCTGCAGTTGATTGAGATATGCATCCTTGCTTTTTACTTACCCATGTGACAAGTTTGTCACCCATAAATAATGCTCCTCATGTAGTGCTCTTTCTATCATCTATGTTTCCAGCCCAATCAGCATCAGTATAAACTTGTAGCTCAAATTTGCCTTCTTTATTGTACCACAAACCATAGTCTTAAGTATTCTTTAGATACCTCAAAATTCTTTTAACAACAGTCATGTGTGACTCCTTAGGATTAGCAGAGAATCTTGCAACTATACCAACTTCATGTGCTATATTAGGTCTAGTGTGTAGACACATACATTATCTTGCCAATCATAGATCTATATAAGGTTTGATTTACCTCGATTGTCTTGTCTTCCTTTGTCAATTTGCATCCGGTTTCCATAGGTGTTCCAACTGGTTTGGAGTCCTCCATCTTGAATATCTTCATAACTTATTTGATGTATTTGGATTGTGTGATTTAGATTCCTTCATCCTATTGTAGAATATGTAGACCAAGAAAAAATTTGATCTCTCCAAACATTGACATTTCAAATTCTTTTCTCATTTCATCAGCAAATGATTTTCATAGCATATCATTACCTCCAAATATGATATCATCAACAAATATCCCATCAATCAAAACTTTATCATCAGTATCTCCTTTCAAATATAGATTATTGTTGTCACTTTTTCTAAAAAATCCAATACTAATGAGATAAGAGTGAAGTCTTTCATACCATGCTCTCGGTGCTTGTTTTAACCCATACAAGGCTTTGTGTAGTTTACAAACCATGTTTCTCTTGTTAGGATAAAAAAACCCTTCAGGTTGTTCAATCTATACCTCATCCTCTAGTATTCCATTCAGAAATGCATATTTCACTGTAACACCCCAAAATTGGCATCATGCAACCCAAACCAATTTTGTTGCATTTGTTGACCTTTCTGAATCCTCAAAGTCCTATTGTACTAGGAAATTCTGAGTCTCGGCTGACTCTACTCGACCTCTGTGTCAAATGCAGAAAACCACTAAATCTGCATTAATCATAAACATTATATTTAATTCTTAAAATATCAATTAGCTATATAAACCCTATGATTGAATTAATTTAATTATAAAGTCCTAGTACTTTAATTAAATTAAATTCACCCCTTTTAGCTAAAAACACATAAAAAGGAATTAAATAATATTTAATTATTAAATAAATATCCTCTTTTCAATAATTGAATTTAATTGTTCAATAATTGAGAAAATACATTTATGAGGTCATATTGTATTTATTTAATTAAATATTCTCTTCAAAATCTTCTCTCTAGTTCAGAAATAGAAACTCCGAGTTGACTGAAATTCAAAAGTGCAACTAATCACTTAACTGATTCCTTAACTCAAAAAGACAACGGTTGACTGTTTCTCTCAAAAGAAACTTCCTATTCTCAACTGATCTTCAATAAGTTAATTGTTTCTCTTCAAAGAAACATTCTATTCTGAATAGACTCTAGGTCTATAAAAGAACTCTCTCAACTCTCATTCAAACTAGTCTTGAATTTTGTGATCTTGCAATTCAAATTCACTAGTTTTCTAATAGCATGCTTTGATTGTAGAATTGTTGCAATAGGCTAAATTTCATGCTAGTTTAATTACTCATAGTCTAGTTCTTTTCAAGCAATCTTAGTTTATGTTTCATTTCTAGATTATCTTATATCTTTCATTTCTTAGCTTAATATCTCATAATCTAGATTAATATTGCATTCATTTCTAGAATAAGCTAAGACATCTAGATTACTATGGCATTGCATATTTTATTAAATCCTTCATTCTAGCAATGGTCTAGGTTGTTGGACTCTCAATCCTGAGAGCTATTCAAAAACCCCAACTAGATAGAAGGCAACAGGTCAAATCACACAGACATGCAAGATGAATAACCTCATATTCAGTCTTGTATGTGACTGGTGAGTAACGACTATGTTGAAGTGTGTAGCTAGATCAGAGGCCCACATTTAGCTATCACATTTCTGGCACCCACTATGGGGCAGAAAATCAATTTCTGGCCTCATATTTATTTTTGCTATTAACTCTATTTTACATTAACTTTGAGTCAAATCTGACTCTGCCATTGCATCTAGAACGTCATTTCAGTTAAAAATGACTATAAACATGTCTATACCCAGTCAAAATTGAATCTGTCGCAAAAAAAGTTTTTTTGCAAATAGAGGCCATACGGCTCTCTGCACGCATATCGAGGAAAAAATTTTGCGCATATCAAGAACAAAATATTTTGGGAATTATGGTTTAATTTCAATAACCATTGGGTCTTCGCAAAATATTTTGGAGATTATGGTTTAATTTGAATAACTATCAGGTCTTCTTGATTTTCTATGCTCAGCAAATACATTGTTAATTTTGGCAATTAATTATCATATTTCCAACACCCAAGGCTTAACTCCCCATGCACAAGCCCATTGATTTCTTCTAAGTTGGTTTGAAGTTCTATTTAATTATTAGTTTCTTTCACCGCGGGGGCAATGTGGGATTAAATTCCCACACCCCACCCACCGTGCATCACCTCCCCCTGCGCTGCTAACCACAGTCCCCCACCGCTTCTCCTATCTCCCCCGCCT
>MU226076.1:1133973-1147450 GCA_018584345.1 Thuja plicata
TCTTTGATGAGGATATTGAGAAGATTGTAAAAGAAAGAGGACACCATGAACATAAGATGTTTTTGATATCATATGTTGCCATCAATGTCAAAGGGGGAGATTGTTGGAGATTTGATTCTGTTCAGTTAATTTATTGTATGTTTGTCATTGATGACAACATATAATACACGGTAGTAATTCTGTATGTACTTATCAGAATGATGACATGAAAACTTGTGTGGTTAGATACATGTTTTTGACATGTTTATTATGTTATGTTCATACACACAGATCCAGATATGATGTTTCAATTAAGTTGTGTAATTTTGTTATTGGCAGTTATAGTTTTGGAAGTGTATTTGTACAGAGCTGATGTATTTGACGTGTTTCTTGAGTTGCGCCTATCTTCAGGATATGCATGAATATATTCATGGTTAGTTATGAGTTAACTATCTTTGGTTAAACATTCCTATCATATTACATCAAGATCATGTTGTTTGAGTTGATTTGGTGAAGCCGACTTAGTGAAGTGTCACGTCTATTCAATTTATACTTGCACGGTTGTAATTATGCTTGCATGCTTAGTAGAGCTGACAAGGATGTTATGAAGAGTTGTCTTACAGGTCCCATGATCTCATAATTTGAGAAAGATAATTATATCAAGTCAATTGTGATACGCTAAGTGTGAATGATATGAAAAGAGACAGATGATGTACAGAGCAGAATATCAGATGTGGTTCATTCATCAAGAGTCTATGTGAAGAAGAAGTGAAAGATTGTAATACACTGGAACTGATCAAGATAGTAGGTCTACTCTATAGTTCATCATCAGATATAGTGCATATCTGTTATATAGAAGGTTGTAGCCTTCACCATTAAGTAGTGAGCTTCTAGACAGTGAGTCCACCACCCCTAACAGGGTTATTTGTAAAAGACTCCTAGCAGGGTCCGACCCTTAACCAGGTCACTATAATTATTGCATTGTAAAGTACAACTCCTAACATGGTTGAAATATCTTCTAACAGGGATTACTATAAACAAGTATAGCTCATTGTGGGTGCTAATTCCCACCGGGGTTTTTACCATTTGGTTTCCCCATAATCAAATTGTGTGTTGTGTACTGTGTTATCTGATTAAGCACTTACTTTTTTGTATTATGAAGTTAAAGAAGAAAATAAATTAAAGTTATTGATAACTGATTCACCCCCCCTCTCAGTTATCCTTTGGGACTATTCTAACAACCATGCCTATTCCAAAGGATTCTCCATTAGCGTGTCAAGAATCCTTCATGCAATACAACACTCCTACCTCATCCTTAGAGGTGGCTCCATGTCAAAGAGACAATCCAAAGTGTGAAGAAACAAATATCAATGATGATCAAGATCCAGACACCATCCATCTTTATCCAAGGGTTGACCAAATTCACATATCTAAAGAATCTCCTGATGATCCTCTCATCCCCTTCCATTTCTTCCTAGAAGAAACTCTTACATCTCCGATATCTTATCCATCTCCCAAGCAAGATCAAGATATCCTTTCCACCATCTCTAAGGAAGATATTGAAAATCAAGAGAAAGGTATCCTTTCTAAACCATCTAATGATCCTTGTCAAGATCAGAGCATCCCTTCATCCCCTTGCCATGCTCCTCCATATCCACCTCAAGAAAACATCGTCCCTCCAAATCCCTTTCAGAAAAATAAATATCCTCAAGCTTTAGATGCTCCTATCAAAGCTACTCATGATCCTATTGATATACATATGAATTCTAAAGAGAAGAGCCTTGGTCATGCAGCTCACTCTAAAGATGTTGATATCTCCTCCACACTTTATATCCCTCCATTCAAACGTAAGCATCAGCCTTCTCCATCTTCCAAATCCATCCTTGGTCCTCATATTCTGAAGCTAAAGCCGTCAAACCTTCCATCTATATTGGGTCCTTATGTCCCTCCATCTACCATGCATATCAATACTAGCTTGTCATCCACTTATCCTATCTCCCATCCAGATCAACAAATACATGCATCTTTAAAAGCTCCCTATCAACCTGTCCATATGAACCAGCCATATCGGCCCTATTCAACCATAATTCCTAAGTCTTTTGGAAGCAATTTGGATGCACAACAAAGAAATCACAAATTCAAGAATCCGCTTACATATGAAGATAACTATGTCTAGTCTAATAGACATGTGACTACAACAAGACCACAAAGGTCCACTGAGAAAAGAATAATGTCAAAGAAAATGTGGATTCCAAAATCCCTCGTTAAAGAAGTAAATGTTAAAACATCCAAAAGCAAAGTACAAGCTGTGTGGATTCCCAAGTCTCTTCTAAAGGACTTGGATACAAAAAGAAAAAAAAAATTATGTGGATTCCCAAGACTCTCTTAAAAGGCTTGAACAAAAAGGAAAAGTTAGAGTTGACATCTAAGCTTCCAAAGGCTTCCACTCCGTCTCCTTTCAAATGTTTTCATCTACTAAACCTATTTTGGGTCCTCATGTCCCAAAATCCATTGTTTTGAATACGTCTTCATCCATCTTGGGTCCTTGTGTACCAAGATCCATATCAAAACCTCAATCCATTTCAAGCACTTTTCCTCTATCATTCCACCATCCTTCAAGATGTGTGTCGATGTTGATCTTGCCTACATGAAACTCTCACTACCGCACCCAATATCCTACCCCTACCTACTATCCTTCCATATTGGGTCCTTACACTCCTGCTATTCCTCTTATCCAATCTATCGGATAAATCCTTAGCTGTCATCTCCCTTATCCTCCATATCAATCTTCTTTACCATCATCCTATCAACATCTTTGAGAATACTTTTAGCGGCCTTGGCCTATCATAACATATCTTTCAAAGGAACACTATCCAAAGAGCAAGAAGCTAAAGTTCCTCCACAAAATCAAAAGTACAAAAAAAAAGAAAAATGTGCCTTGGTGAAAACCTAGTAAACAGGCACCTTGGTAGCAAAAGTAAAGATAAATCAATCCGTCCTATGGTGAAAATCTCTTCTTGTGGCACCTTGGATAAGTACCATGATGAAAACCTGGAAAACATGCATCATGCATAATTCCTCCTACTTACACTCTTCACTTGGGGGCAAGTTCCTTCCATGTTGAACCTAACCACGAGCATCATGTATCCTGACATTCATGATCCCTTCCACCACCCTATTCACTAGCTCTCATCCATGGTACCCTATCATGATCTTGCTTATCCCAAGCCTATCCTTCCTATCTCTGAGCATTCCTAGCATAATCCCAAAAAATTTACCTATACCTCCACCACCTCTTATCCCGATTGCGCTATCATAGCTATATCCTATCTAATTGACCCCTCAGTCTTGATCTAAATGAAGAACAAAAATAAATAAATAAATGAAAAACTGTTTCTCAAAAGCCTCTTGACATGTCCACTCTTTTGGACCACACGCTTTCATGACATCTGGTCATTATCCTATATTCTATCTAACACCGCTCCATGAGCCTACATTGCTATGTTCATTTTTCCCTAGCTTGGGTAATCTTGAGGAGACTTTCCTTGAGGGTTGCATTCACCCTCTTCATCCATCATTGGCTATTCATCTCATAAATAAGCTTTCTAATCTATTTGCAATGTCCTACACCTTGCTAGACATTGGGGCAAACCACTTTGATCTTGCTTGAGATCGAGTAATCTCTAAAAATCTAAAAAATTGTAAAAGGTCCTGAAAAATGATCATCTTGGTGAAACCCTAGCAATAGGCGCTTTGTTGCATCAACCAAAAAATCTCTATTGACTATCTTTCAATGAAGATTGAGCCTTGTTCTGGGGATAGTCTTTTGAAAGGCAATAATCTATTCAGTATCTGGGTAATCTAACCTAGATTCTTTGGAGTCAACATGCTCTCAGCTACCTTTAAGACACCAAATTACATGGATTGAACCTGGTCATACTCTTGAGGCAACCCTCCTGGTCTAGGGGGCACTTTCCTATCACTTTTTGGGACCTATTTTGTGACAGTCACCAAGGGTTCTCATTACGTTTGCCTACTGTCACTTTGCTATTACTGAGATCTTTCTCCTTGAGAATCTCTCTCGCATCAGTCCCCAGTGGTTCTCACTGCGTCTTCCTGCTGATGTCCAGCTTATCCTCTGATCTCTATACTTGAGAATTTCTCTCGCATCAATCACCAGTGGTTCTCACCGTGTCTGCCTGCTGATGCCTCGCTATTACTACAATATTTTCACTCGAGAATCTCTCTCACGTCAGTCACCAGTGGTTCTCATTGCATCTGTCTACTATTTCCATACTATTGAGATTGCTCACATCCATTACAGTTGGAGTGATACTCAATGATCTATCTATCGATACTCGGTCTTGGAATTCTTTGCCTTTGTTTATACATAGCTTTCAGTCCCTTTTGTGACACTTTGGTTCCTCTGTGAACCCTCATGACTTGACATTGATCCAGTGTCATAAGCTTGGGGGAAATCAAATCAAGTTTGTCCTCGCAGTATGAGTCAAGTTAGTTATTGTTGTTTGCTACTAGGGGCATGGGTCCCCAATCAGATTGCATTATTGTTAGGTATCTACGCATTCTAACTCAGATCCCTGAGGATCAAGCTCCATTCTGGAGATGATTCTCAACATCTTATCTATTAGGTATCTGAGCATTCTAACTCAGATCCTTGAGGATCCAGCTTCATTCTGGAGATGATTCTCGAAATCTTATATATTAGGTATCTGAGCATTCTAACTCAGATCCCTGAGGATCAAGCTTTGTTCTGGAGATGATTCTCGAAATCTCATTGTTAGGTATTTTAGCAATCTAACTCAGATCCCTGAGGATCAAGCTTCATTCTAGAGATGATTCTCAAAATCTCATTGTTAGGTATCTGAGCAATCTAACTCAGATCCCTGAGGATCAAGCTTCGTTCTGGAGATGGTTCTCAAAAACTCAATAGGGGCTTAGGTCCCCAAATTAGTTCATATCTTTGGATTTCACTAGAGTCAGTGGTCTTTTCATTTCTGAAGGAAAAATCTCTATTAACACAAACAGGTGTTTCTCAACACCACACTCAATAGTATTTTTCAACACTACCTTTGGCTACATCTGTGTTTTTCAACACACATTAGATATCACACACGTAAACAACATCTATCGATAGCAATAAAATACACAACACTCACAAGCACAACGGTGTTTCTCAACATCCCTATACCTATACACATCTGAAAACTTTGAAATGGGCTAACATATGTTGAACTTCTATTTCGTATGTTGTCTGTTCTCCTTGATTTTGCTACTTTTTTCTTTGACTACTGCTTGTTGGTGTGGTCTCGATGATCTAGTAACATCAAATAAATAGGGTGTATGTGATAAGAGCTCCTGCATTAAGGCAGAAAATCCTCACATCCCTTGATCTTATTTATTTGTACGCCATGGTGAGGTCGGTACTATCTCCTTGACTATTATTGCTTTTCTTGTTTACCAGTGTACTCTTACTAGATATCAAACTGGAAACAATGTTCAGGTCATCTCGACTTTCATGCCCTGATGCTTATGTTAGTTTCCCATATCTTATCCGATGAAAGTCATATTCATATTCTTATGGTTGTAGTGGCACCAGTAAGGATTGTATTGACTCTGATGTTCCAAAAATGCTCTATGATGATAACTATTCCAATGGGTCCAACAACCATGTCCTAGGGATTTCATCTAGCATAGGGTTGCACTCTCATTGCATCTAGCATAGGATTGCACTTTCATTGCATCTAGCATAAGATTGCACGTTCATTCTAGACTTACATTCTAGACAGTGTTTTGGTGTTCACTTCATTATGTTCTCCTTAATTTGTTTGATGAGGGGTTCTTCTTCACCATTTTGGCTTTATCACTACTTCCCAAGTGTTTGATCCTCGCTCTCACTCTTCAAAAGTGGCTATATCAACCGCTTTGAATCCTTTTTTTTAGGATCAAAATCAAAATCTGACACTTCTATATAGCTCAAAATCGCATTTTAAATTTTTTTGGGACCGATGCGTTTGAACGCTTGTGTAGTCGCCTTTCTGGCATCGCTTTCTTGTCAAAATCTTATCTAATCATCATTTCCTCAAATCTTCAACTTTTTTTCCTCAAGAGTCAACTCTGGTCAACCCTAGTCAAACTTGGTCAACTAGACCTTAAAATCGCTCAAAATTGCTGCTGAATCTTCTAAATTCTTCCGCAATCTATTATGAGCTCTTCTTGATCTCTGATTCAACATCTATCTGCAATTTTTCACTCTCTATCATTATTATGACGTGTCATCTTTCCATTTCACTCCTGAGGGGGCAGGATGATTACATCATTGAATCTATCCCAATCAATCTGATCTAAATTCAAAAAAAAAAAAACCTCACTGCTATGGGTGTCTCATCACTTGGGGCATGCTAAGTTTTTTGTACCTCACAGTCAAAACTGGATGTTCCATGACTTTCAGTCAATAGGGGCATCTTTGTTCCTTACATCTAATCATCTATTAGGTATCAGGGCAATCTAACCCGGATCCTTGAGGATCAAGCTTCGTTCTGGAGATGATTCTTGAAATCTCAATCTATTAAGTATCTAAGCAATCTAACTCAGATTCCTGAGGATCAAGCTTCATTCTAGAGATGATTCTTGAAGACTATCTTTTGGGACAGGTATCAGGGCAATCTAACCTTGACTCCTGAAGGTTGAGCCTCGTTCTGGGGACAGTCTTGTGAAAGATATTAACCTAACCAGTGTCTGGGCGATCTAACCTAGATATTGGGGGACTAAGCTTTGTTCTGGAGATAGTTCTTAAAATCTCTATTGACTATCTTTTGGGATAGGTATCAGGGCAATCTAACCCTGACTCCTAAAGGTTGAGCCTCATTTTGGGGACAGTCTTGAAAGATATCAATCTACTAGGTATTGGGGCAATCTAACCCAGATCCCTGAGGATCAAGCCTCATTCTGGAGATGATTCTCAAAAACTCTACGTGACCGGCGCCTTGGCAACCTAACCTAGACTTCAAAGAGTTAAGATCTATCCTGGAGATGGCTCTGAAATCTTCATCAATCGATCTTTGCATCATCAATGTTTGAAATCTATTCTTCTGTGCTTCAAGCATCAAACTATTCTTTGAATCAATGCGCTGCTCGCACATCAATTCAAAGAGGGGCAAAATGTAACACCCCAAAATTGGCATCATGCAACCCAAACCAATTTTGTTGCATTTGTTGACCTTTTTGAATCCTCAAAGTCCTATTGTACTAGGCAATTCTGAGTCTCGACTGACTCTACTCGACCTCCGTGTCAAATGCAGAAAACCACTAAATCTGTATTAATCATAAACATTATATTTAATTCTTAAAATATCAATTAGCTAAATAAACCCTATGATTGAATTAATTTAATTATAAAGTTCTAGTACTTTAATTAAATTAAGTTCACCCCTTTTAGCTAAAAACACATAAAAATGAATTAAATAATATTTAATTATTAAATAAATATCCTCTTTTCAATAATTGAATTTAATTGTTCAATAATTGAGAAAATACATTTATGAGGTCATATTGTATTTATTTAATTAAATATTCTCTTCAAAATCTTCTCTCTAGTTCAGAAATAGAAACTCCGAGTTGACTGAAATTCAAAAGTGCAACTAATCACTTAACTGATTCCTTAACTCAAAAAGACAACGGTTGACTGTTTCTCTCAAAAGAAACTTCCTATTCTCAACTGATCTTCAATAAGTTAATTGTTTCTCTTCAAAGAAACATTCTATTCTGAATAGACTCTAGGTCTATAAAAGAACTCTCTCAACTCTCATTCAAACTAGTCTTGAATTTTGTGATCTTGCAATTCAAATTCACTAGTTTTCTAATAGCATGCTTTGATTGTAGAATTGTTGCAATAGGCTAAATTTCATGCTAGTTTAATTACTCATAGTCTAGTTCTTTTCAAGCAATCTTAGTTTATGTTTCATTTCTAGATTAGATTATATCTTTCATTTCTTAGCTTAATATCTCATAATCTAGATTAATATTGCATTCATTTCTAGAATAAGCTAAGACATCTAGATTACTATGGCATTGCATATTTGATTAAATCCTTCATTCTAGCAATGGTCTAGTTTGTTGGACTCTCAATCCTGAGAGCTATTCAAAAACCCCAACTAGATAGAAGGTAACATGTCAAATCACACAGACATGCAAGATAAATAACCTCATATTCACTCTTGTATGTGACTGGTGAGTAACGACTATGTTGAAGTGTGTAGCTAGATCAGAGGCCCACATTTAGCTATCACATTCACATCCATTTGGTATACTTTGAATCCTTTAAAAGAAGCATAAGTAGAATTCTTGATCCTTCTAGTCTAGCAACAGGTGCAAAGGTTTCTCCATAATCAATACCTTCTTCTTGTGCATACCATTTGCATACCCGTCTTGCTTTGTTCCTTGTGACTTCTTAATTCTCATTTAGTTTGTTTTTGAAAATCCATTTGGTACCAATGCCATTTTTGTCACTCGGTCTAGGTACTAATGTCCATGTTTTATTATTCTCAATCTATTCAATCTCTTCATTCATTGCACTAACCCATTCTTGATTCTCAAGTGCAGCATTAACAGATTTAGGCTCAAAATTGTATGCACCCTAAAATGGTTGCCTAGACTTTGGGCCCCATTTATCATTTTATCAATTTATCAAATTTTTTGAATCAATGCTTTGGAACATTTTCATTCAAATCAATTTCCTTTATCAAATTGTAATTAATTCAATTATTCAATTATTTCAATATTTCCTAAGGTTTGATTATTTTTATCTAATTAAAATATTTAATTTTCTTTTTAATTAAAGAAAATTTATCTTATTTAATTAAAAGATTTAATCTCCCTTTTAATTGAATAAAATCTATCTTATTTAATTAAAGTAAATTTCTCCCTTTTAATTAAATAAAATTCCTTTTATTTAATTAAATTAAATTACTCCCATTTAATTAAATAAAATTCTTCTAATTTATTTAATTGAACGAAAACCCCTCTTTTAATTAAATAAATAAAAATCCCCGCTTAAAGCACTTTATTTGTTGAAAAAGGTAATAAATTAATTAAAAATTAAATAAAAATCCCTTTTTCTTCACATCTTCCTAAGTGGTGGGTTTTTGCCTCTTAAATCATAGCCTTTGATTTTTGCCTCTTAATCTCAACCGTTCACTTTTCTTTATAAGGAAATCTCTCCTCATTTTCATATTAGGTTTTATAGTATTGTTATGCTATAGGTTTGGAGAGCAATTTTGGAGGAGGATTTGAGCACTTGAGCTTGGATATTGCAACTTCTCTCTTCTTGTCTTCTTTTTCTTGCATCCATGACTACTCATGTAGATTAGATTCATGTTTATTTTCATAGATTAAACTTGCATTCATATTTCCTTTCATAGATTAATCATGCATTGTTATCATTTAGATTAATTTATTTTCTTGTATTGTTATCATATAGAGTAGATTTCATTTTCATGCATTTGAATCTCTCATTTCATGGTGTATTTGCATAGGCAATAACTAGGTCAATCTGAGGGCCTCCATCTCACACCTTTGCACTGTATGACTAGAGAGCTATGGATCGATATTTGAGGCCTCATTCTTGAGCAACGTTGGATGGAATGATTCATAGAAGTGTGTCAACATTTTAGCACACATTTTTGGCACCCACCGTGGGGCATGATGCTCCTCATTTTCTTCCATTTTATTCAGATATTAGATTTTCTAATCTTTACATGATTATTTTATTAAAGTTTTTCAAGCCTAACCCTTGTGCAGATTTGCTTGGAGATGAAAATCCTAGATTTTCAAAGATTTAATCATATCTCCCAAACGGCTTGGAGTTTTGGTCTGAAAGTTTGTTTGCAGGTTGACGACATATCAAAGAAGCTCCAGTAAAAAATTCAGAATTTTCTGAGGTATTTTGAATTTTTATAATTTTTTCTTTATTTTTCATAAAACCTTAATTTTTGGCCCAAATCAGAAATTTTTTTAAAAAATGTTTACATTTTCGGAAAGATATTTAAATTCTATAGGGGGTTCATTCTTTGAGTTTTAAATTTAAATGCAATATCATAGCTCATTTGGTCAATTTATGAAAATTGGTCTATTTTGGGAAAATGCCCCCTAGGGCACAAATGAAAAGATCTTTTTAAAATTTTGTCATTTTTGGAAAGCTCTCTATTTTTTTAACAGGGGTCTTTTTTCTGTATTTAGGGTTTGGGATCCGAATTCATGGCATATAAGTCCAATCTTATTGACTAGGTCAAAAATCAAAATTAAAAAAAGGGCATTTAATGATTAGCTTGCACTTATTTTTCACATGGTTCAATGCATGATGTGAGTTGTCATTTGGATTATTTGTTGGTTATTATTTCTCCTAAAAATTATTTTCAGATCTAACCCTAGAGTTTGCATAAGTTGAATATACATTGCATATCTTGTTTGCTTGTTTGCTTGTCTTGCTTGTTGGAGAGTTCGTGGGGATTGCTTAGACTTGCTTGGATAAACAACAAAATGATTCGTGCTGCATTGGATTTGAGGTATTTTGTTGATCTCTATAACATTTGGATTTTGTAAATAAAATAAACATCTCATGTGTCTAGCTTGAGTGTTTCATGCTTTCATAGTTCACATTTCCAATTGGTGCTCTAAAAATGGACCTAGATTTGCTTTCTTGCATATATGTTTCACATAGTAATTAGGCCCTATGAACACTATTTGTGGCGATCTTGAGAGAGTGGGCTTCATTCACTTTTTTTTTTCATGTGAAACTCTTCTTGACGATAGATCCCCTTGTAGGTAGGGAAGGATTTTGTTTTCATCTCATTGGACAACTTGGTTTGGACCTCAACTTTTAGAAATACTTTCTCTCTTTGGGGGATTGGTGTCATTTATTGTTGCGTAAGCCTTGAATGAGGTGATTTCAAATTAGTGGGTCAATGAATCATGTTTGCTATGTTTTGGTGAGGTGAAGAGGCTAGAGGATTATGCTCTTTTCCCATTTGGGAGAATCAGAAACTTGGAACCCTTGAATCCAAACTAAGTCCCCATGTGGTCCATATTGTGAGTCTTCCTTGTTAGAGAGGGTTAACCATAGTGGACATTCCATTTAATGGGTCAACCACATGGACGAAACCTCAAGCGGTAATAGCCATTTTTCGCTATGGTAGTGACAGCCGCTATATAAATGTCCTTGTGGAAGAAATCTCCATGGGTGTAGTTTCTTGTGGGTTGTCAGATCTCCTCAGCAGCTCCTGATTGATTAAATTCTCAGACTGTGTCAAAACCTTGGTGCGTCAGGATTGGACTTCATCCACTTGAGATTGCAAAAGTTGCAGAGTCAAGCCATTACTAAGAACCATAGTGCAACCAACTTTTTCTTTCATAGGACTATGTGTGTGATTGGAAAACATTTGAGAACATACACAAGTAACATTCTTATGGAGTAGAATTACTATGACACTATCTATGTTCATGTGTAAGGTTTCTTTGTCCCTTGCTCATTGTTTGAAGACATTGATTGCTTGAACTCCCTGATTGCTGTCTTATGTGCTTGATTCATGATAAAATCTATCAATGCATCTAGTTGGTCAATTAAAATGAACAAATCTGAGTTCCTGAGTGATAACAACTTCAATAGATCTCCCCAAAAGTGTTATGACATGTTTCTCAACATCTAAATAAACTTAAATGGTATCCGATTACAAAACAATGACTCTTGGTCTTCTTTCTTCCACATCTCCCATGTCTTCCTAGTCTTCCATTTCCATTCTTTCTCTTCTTCTTTCATGCTTCTTCCTCTTCTTCCTAAGATCTTCACATCTTCTTGATTCTTTTCTTCTTATTATCTAGTCTATCTTCTTTTATTTTCATCTATTCTATCACTTCCATTCTTGATTCCTCTTCTTCCAGAACCATGAATTTCAAATATCTTGTTATGGAACCTCTCTTAAGGATAAATGATCTTGAGCTTATTGCTCAATTCGAAGAGTGTTGTTTTTCCAAAAAGTTCATGGATGATAAATTGGAAAAAATGATATATAAACAAGCAAGTGAATTAGATGCATTTTCTAGAATCATAAGCATGATCTTGTCACAATGACCTCCTTCTTCTAAACATTATTCTTCTTCTAAGTCTTTGCATCATCCATCATCATCCAAACATTCTTCTTTCACTAAGTCTTCACATTCTTCTTCTTCACGATCTCGTTATTCTTCTACTTCTCCCAAGAGTCATACATACCATAATGAGCAACGTGATAATCCTTGTGATACCTCTTCTGTGAAGAATGACATGCCTGTTTATGATGACTATGACTTTGATGATCCCGCCTATTATGATTTTGATGACTTTGCTGCCTATTTTGATGATGGATATTATGATGAAATACACAGAAATGATTATGAAACTTCTATTCCTAAGGGTCCTCCTTGTCGTGTGCTCATGCTTACTAGGGGTGGGGGTTCAGAGTGGAGAGATTGTGATGGTGATCTATATGATTCTGAATTTGAAAGAGAATTTGATGATTTTTATGAACAATACTTCGATGATGAATTTGAGGAAGAGAAAGCTTTCCGCACTAATTATAAACGTAGCTACTACGAGCATCGCTCCTCTAAGATCAGTTTTCATGCTAAAAATAAAGATTGCACTCTCAAGAAAGATCATGTTAATGATGAACCATTATTTTGTGATGGCTCCCTTCCATCCTCTACTTCCTCCAATACACATACATCTCCTAAAGTTTCCAAGCCTTTCAAATCTTCCACAAATCCTTCATCCGACAATGCTTTTCATGTAGTTCCCTATAATTATTGTCAAGGGCTACCTCTTAAAGATACTCACGCTAACCTTCACTTGGCTGCAAATACTTTTAAACCTAATGAGCCTAAGCCTTTATCTGCTATAATGCCTACTTCAGCTAATCCTTCCCCATCTCTTCCCAAGTCTCCCATACAATTCCAACATGCTTCCTTGTCCTTAGAAGTGGATCCATGTCAAGAGGACTCTAAAAATGATAAATAAAAGACCATAAAGAAAGATCAAGATGAAGAAATTTCCATGTATTCTAATCCTCTTTATGATGTCTCTTATCCGCATCATGGTTCTTTTGATCCCTTACACCCTTCCTCATTTATTCCACCATGTCTTTAAGTCTTCTCCTAAGAAAGATCAAGTTACTACTTACACCGTTGAGCTTATTGACAATCAAAATAACTTACTACACTTGCGCTTTCCAAAGATGATACTTCCATTAAGGTTATTAAAAATGGTGTTGTTACTTCTAATATTAAGCCTGTTGAAAATCAAGAGGAAAATTATGCGATTACGCTATCCAAAAATCCTTGTCAAGATCAAAGTCTTCCATCTTCTTGTTCTACCACTCCATGTTTGCTTCCACTTTCTACTCTTCCTAAGTCTTTGCAAGCTTCAAACAATCCTATCAAAGAAGGTGCT
>MU226076.1:1147500-1166087 GCA_018584345.1 Thuja plicata
TCCTAAGTCTTTGCAAGCTTCAAACAATCCTATCAAAGAAGGTGCTCCTATTCAAGATGTTCACGATCCTATTGAAAATCCTAATGCTCACTCTAAAGATGCTGATGTCCTTGGTTGTCATATACATATGGATGAACTTATTGATTATCCTTTTGCATCTTCCATGTCCATCCTTGGACCTCCTCCACCAATACTAAGGGCTTCACATTTTCCTTCCATCTTGGGTCCTTATGCCCCTTCACTTTCCCCTCCTAACTCTCCTAATTCATCATCCATCTTGGGTCCTTGCATCCCTCCATCTCCTATCTTTCCTCAAGATCAACATAGATGCATACCCTTGAATCCTTTTCATCCATCCACCCATCTAAACCAATCATATTCTTCTTCTTCCTCCACAAGTCCCAAGTCTTTTGGAAGAAACTTGAATGTTTAATACAAGAAAAAGAAGCAATACAAGAATCCATATAAAAAAGAAGATCACCATGTCTCTTCTAATAGACATGGGGGCATAAATTCAAAAGAGATATCTAAGAAGAAAACTACAAGACAAGTATGGGTTCCAAAATCCATCATTGAAGATATTCTCTCTAAATCATCAATAAGAAATGAAAATCCTACGGCTATATGGATTCCAAAGTCTCTCTTGAGAGAGTCTCATGTTGAGAAACAAGTGAAGTTGACATTCAAGCATCCAAAGGCTTCCACCTCATCTTCTTCCAAAAACATTCTTTCATTCCATGCGCCTAAACTGCAACCTCTTTTATCCATTCACCATATTCCTTCACGTATTCCTTCATTCACATTTCCTTCATCCTCTTGCCACCCTTCAAGGTGTGTATTGATGTTGATTTTTCCTTCCTTTCCGTCTACCCTTTCACAATCCTTCCATTCACTATCCTTCTACCTTCTATCATTTTTTCTCATTTGTCTATTCCTCCTATCTTCCAACCTCACTTGTTTTGCATAAAACCTTATCCTCTATTTTTTTCTTTCATCTTCCTTTCTCTATCAACATATTTGAGCATATCATTTTGAATCCTTGGCATATCATGGTTTATCCTTTCAAGGAGCATTATCTAAAAAGCTTGCCTTCTTCCAAAAAATTAAAAAAATTCAAAAATTCAAAAAAAAGAGAAAAAAAATTAAAGAGAAATAATTTTATCCTATGGTGAAAACCACTCCCTTGTGGCACCTTGGATAGGTACCATGATGAAAATCTGACAATCAGGCATCATGCGTAGTTCTTCTACATCTTTCATCCATTCTATATTGTCTCTTTGATCTTGACAATGTTGATTTATACACGAGCATTTGGGCTATCTTGTGAGCTATCTTACGATGACCTTACTTTCATTACTTTCATGTTTAGCCTTCATATTTATCTTCCTCCGTTCATTTTTGCCTGTCGCTATCCTTTTCCCCTTTGGTCTTGATCTAATAAAAAGAAAGAAAGAGTAAAACACGGTGCTATGAAGCCTCTTGACATGTCTACTCCTTTGGACTGCATTCTTTCCTACTCTTGCATTACACTTTTGTGACTTATCCTATGCTGGCCTTTCATTCTTGTCCATATGTGCTTTACATGATGTTTCTTTTTCCCTAGCTTGGGTACTCTTGAGGAGTTTGCCTTTGAGGATTTCTTCCCTTCATTCTCCTGCATTCTTTTGTCTTATATCTCTTCCACCAGCTTGCTAATCCCTCTTGTCCTCCACCTTGCTAAACATTGGGACTGCGCAGTGTGATCTTGCTTGGGAGTTTGATGCCCATTCTGTCTGAGGGAATCTTTTTGTACATAATTATTGATCCTGAAAAATCCAAAAAATGATATATTGTCAAAAATTCTAAAAATTAGAAAATGTCCTGAAAAAATGACCATCTTAGTGAAAACCTAGCAATAGGCACTTTGATGTATCTCCAAAAAAAAATATATATATTCCAAAAATACAAAAAAATTTAAAAATTTAAAAAATTTAAAAAAATAGAAAAAGTGCCTTGGTGAAAACTTGGAAACAGGTGCCTAGGTAGCAAAAAATTATAAAAAATTATAAAAATTTCTGAAAAAAGAAGAAGAAAAATGAAAAAGTGAAAAGAGAAAAGATTGTAATAAAATCTAAGTGGTAAAAAACTAGAAACGGGCGCTACTTGAGGCCTTTGCACCCCTGTTTCTTAGCACATGTCCTCGACACTTAGCTTTTCTCCATCATGCCTTGTCCTTGTTGCCTTGGTTTGAAATTGGTCTTTGTCTTTGTTTAGGGGGCATAATTGTGTTAGCTTTGGTCTCTTGGATGCGTTAGTTTTTAGGACATCACCCCAACTGTATTTTTCAATACAACCCCTGACATCGAGTGTTTTTCAACACTTATCGGTTTGGTCTTACCCTATTTTGTCATGTGGTCTTACCTGCTTGCGAGCATTCGATCCTTATCCTCGAAACTCAGTTTCAGTTAACACACTTAAATTTTTAAACGCAACACTTAATGCTTGAGCTATGTCATGATATTTTCTTTGTGTGCTAACTATTATTGATTTTTGTTGAGTGTCTTTGTCTAATAAGTCTCTTCGGGATGCATAGCTAGAGGACTTGGGGCGTGGGGCATGTTTTTATTTGCTTCCTGCATTATGCTTCATTATTTTTGCACAACCATTCTGTTGGTCATCCTGGCCTCTATGCCTTGATGCAAGCATGGTTTTCCTATATTAAATTGGGTAAGCTAACATCACAATCATCTTGACCTCTATGTCTTTGATGCTTATGTTAGAATCTTTCCACATTCCAATCTGATAAAAATCACATTCATATCTTCATAGTTGCACTTGTGACTAGTGATGATTGTGTGATTTTCTGATGTCCGTTAATAATGGCCCAATGATGAAAATAAGTTTCTTTACATTCTCTTATGAATGATGAACACAAGATCCTATGTTTGTTGCTCTATTGTAAGTACACCTTTGCATTTTCATGTAGCTTGCATTGTTAGACTTCATGTTAATTTATATTGCTGCATTATGAGTTTGCGAGGGTTTTTCTTTATCTTTCTTATAGACTTTTAATCAACTGTGATCACGTTCTGATCTTCATTTCCTTATCTTCTTTCATGATCTCAATCAAAATTTTCTATCTTAAACAGTTGATTGATTTTGGGGCATTCTTTCTCTTAAGGCAAATTCTCTTTCTTCTCTCCACTTCTTTCCACCTCTTCCAAACTTCTATCTTCCATTCGCTTTCACCCCACTTCTTCTTCTTCTTCTTCTTCTTCTTCTAATTCAACCATGGGGCATAATATTTCATGCTGGATGATCTACCTTGGTTCTGTGATCTTTATATCTTTCATCTTACATCAAGAACCTTATCTTTAGTTTGATTTGATCAAATTTATCAATTTGTTGTTTCTCCTCTATTTCATTTCGATTTCGATTTCGATCACGAGGGGGCAGTACCTATCAAACTTCAATCTTTGATTCAGCTTTATCAATTATATTAGTATTGCTTGAGATTCTTATCTCTGACATGTCAATTAATTATTTCGGTGTTGACTTTGTCTTTTTCAATTGTACTTATTTTTGTCCTGATGTGTTCCCGAATCGACCACACGTCTGGGTTGTTTTGTGATCCCAAGTCGACCTCACACTTCAACTGCATTCTTTGACTACATGTGTTCCTGAATTGACCACACATTAGTCAAAGAGGGGTAAATGTATGCACCCTAAAATGGTCGCCTAGACTTTGGGCCCCCATTTATCATTTTATCAATTTATCAAATTTTTTGAATCAATGCTTTGGAACATTTTCATTCAAATCAATTTCCTTGATCAAATTGTAATTAATTCAATTATTCAATTATTTCAATATTTCCTAAGGTTTGATTATTTTTATCTAATTAAAATATTTAATTTTCTTTTTAATTAAATAAAATTTATCTTATTTAATTAAAAGATTGTAATCTCCCTTTTAATTGAATAAAATTTATCTTATTTAATTAAAGTAAATTTCTCCCTTTTAATTAAATAAAATTTCTCTTATTTAATTAAATTAAATTACTCCCATTTAATTAAATAAAATTCTTCTAATTTATTTAATTGAAAGAAAACCCCTCTTTTAATTAAATAAATAAAAATCCTCACTTAAAGCACTTTATTTGTTGAAAAAGGCAATAAATTAATTAAAAATTAAATAAAAATCCCTTTTTCTTCACATCTTCCTAAGTGGTGGGTTTTTGCCTCTTAAATCATAGCCTTTGATTTTTGCCTCTTAATCTCAACCGTTCACTTTTCTTTATAAGGAAATCTCTCCTCATTTTCATATTAGGTTTTTATAGTATTGTTATGCTATAAGTTTGGAGAGCAATTTTGGAGGAGGATTTAAGCATTTGAGCTTGGATATTGCAACTTCTCTCTTCTTGTCTTCTTCTTCTTGCATCCATGGCTACTCATGTAGATTAGATTCATGTTTATTTTCATAGATTAAACTTGCATTCATATTTCCTTACATAGATTAATCATGCATTGTTATCATTTAGATTAATTTCTTTTCATGCATTGTTATCATATAGAGTAGATTTCATTTTCATGCATTTGAATCTCTCATTTCATGGTGTACTTGCATGGGCACTAACTAGGTCAATCTGAGGGCCTCCATTTCACACCTTTACACTCCATGACTAGAGAGCTATGGATCGATATTTGAGGCCTCATTCTTGAGCAACCTTGGATGGAATGATTTATAGAAGTGTGTCAACATTTTAGCACACAAAAATCACAAATCAAACATCTATGGTTAAGAGACTTACTTCTTGTTCTCATTCCTTCTCTTTTGTATCCAATGATCTGGTCCTATGGATGGTGTCTTCTGACATATTTAGCAAGTACATGTTTAGATCTTTATTCTTCATTTTGATCTTCATTATCACTCGGTTCAGCATTGTGAGCATTTTTGTGATTCTTTGTGTGTGCAACCTGTTGCTCGGTTGCATTGTTCTGTCACCCAGAGAAGGTGTCAGATTCTTCAATGTAGACAAATCTGTTGTAATCTTCAGGTTCCTTTCTACTTTCCTCATCATTTTCCTCAGCAAATTCATCCACTTTAACATTTTCACTTTCAATGATTTTGTTAGAAGATTTGTTCAGACATTTATAACCTTTTCTTTTCGTAGAATATGCTAGAAATATTCCTTCATCACTTTTAGATTCAAGTTTCCCATTTCTATCATCTTTCAATATATAAAATTGACTTTCAAAAATTCTAAAGTAACTCACATTTGGTGTGTATCCATACCATAGCTCATAAGGTGTCTTATTTGTGTCTTTCTTTAATTGAACTTTGAACTTGGTTCAGTGTATAGACAACATTACTTACAACTTCTCTCCAGAATGTTTGTGTGATGCCTTTTTCAATCATCAATGTTCTAACACAATCAACAATTGATCTATTCCTCCTTTCAGTAATCCCATTTTGTTGTGGTATTCTCGGTGCAAAAACTTGTCTTGTAATCCCATGCTCATTACAAAAGTTAGTGAATTCATCAAAAATAAATTTTCCTCCTCTATCTGATCTTAAAAATTTCAATTCTTTTCCACTTTGTTTTTCAACTTTAGCCTTATACAATTTGAACATCTTGAATGCTTCATATTTCTCTTTTAAGAACATTACAATCATCATTCTAGAATAGTAATCAACAAATAGAATAAAATATATATCACCATAATAGCTCTTTGTTCTCATTGGTCCACATAAGTCATTATGGACTGATTCCATAATAGCATTAGATGTATAGGTTTGGCTCTTGAAACTAGACTTTGTCATTTTTCCTATTTGATAATTCTTGCACATAACATGGTCGGGCTTTGAAATACTCGGTAAGCCTCTTACTTTTCTTTTCTTACTTATCTTAACCATGTTGTCAAAGTTCACATGACATAACCTTTTATGCCACAACCCAACATCTTCATTTATAGCCAATAAAAAAGTGGTCTCAATATCATCAAGATAGAATAGATTACCTTTGGTTTGTTCACCAGTACCGATCAAATTTCCTTTTTCATTATAGATCATTGCCTTTTTGTTCTCAAATGCAACTCGGTGTCTTGTGTTGTTCAGCTATGAAACACTCAACAAATTATAGTTAAGTTCTTTCACCCAATATGAATTTTCACATCTGATCAGATTATTTAACATGATGGTTCATTTTCCTTCAACCAGGCAAGGTGAGTCATTACCCATGCTAACTAATCCACTATTGTAATATTCAAAAGTTTCAAACTTTTCTTTATTTTGAGTCATGTGATGAGTACAACCACTATCAATAATCCAGACATCATTTTTTCTAACTTTAGATATGAGTGTTGTTTCAACATACCTTTATTCTTCAGCTAAATAATCCTTCATAGCAACAAATACTACCTCAACATCTTCATCAGAATCAGTGTTAGAATTTTTAGCTTTGTTCTCAACCAGGTAACAAGCCTTCTTTCCTTTGTCCTTGTAGTCTCGGTTATCTCTTTTATCAAAGTGTCGGTTGCTTCTGTAGTCTCGGTCATCACTTCTGTTATACTTCTTTTCATAAGACCTGTCATTGTTTCTTTCATCCTTTCTCTTGTTAGGGCATCTAGTAACAAAATGTCCAATTTATTTGCAATTAAAATATACCAATGGTAATTTACCTTTATATCTTCCTTTACCTCTATAACTCACAAAACTTCACTATCTGCAAAATGGGAGGTGTCGGTTAAGGCTACAAGTTTGATCACTTCTGATGATCTTACCCTATTAGGAGTAACATTTTAGACTGGTTAGGTCTACTCGGTTAAGAGATTTAGCAACACTATTTAGTGTGCACTTGGTTAAAATATTTACGTAAGTATTGTTAAATCCACCCTGTTAAAGGATTTCTTCTATTTTCTACACTTGTTAGAAGGCAGTAAAAAATACTTGTTGACCTGATTATATGCAATCGTGAATTGCTGTGTACATATCCTTTAAAGTTTTCAATACGATATATCACCTATAGTGATTGATTAATACCTTTGTTCTACTCGGTAGCCTTGAATCTTGTTCTTCATAACTGATTTCATCTTTTGTTGTCCTTCTGCATAAAATTCTCTATCTTATCCATAGATTTTTGTTCCTACTACAATCATCATCACATCATCTTGTTCTGATTAATTATACATCTATTTATACAATGAATTGACCTAAATAGGTTGTACGCTTTACAATGATAACTTTAAGATAAAAGGTTTACAAATTGACCTTGATCTCCTAGTTTGCATGTTTACAATCAATTAGACTGATTAAAAAAATTACATGTGCTTTACTTGTCCCTCAAGAAATGGTTTTAAAGATAAGCTTTAAAGATACATATAAAACTCAAGTGTTTTATCTGACGTGTAACTCAAATCCACATTTCTTAGAATTAAAGTTATCTCTCGGTAGATTGGTGCTCGGGTTGCTCTGTAGTCTTTCCTCGGTGATGTCCAGTAGACATTTTGCTTCTTGAGTTGCTATGTAGACTGTCTGTTAGTTTATACTATGAACTGTGTTGTCAATTTATACTGTGATCATTCTTTCGGTGATAGTGCACTTAACATTTTCGGTGACCTCTGTGAACTGCTGTTTCTGGTTGCACTATAAACTTGTCTTTCGGTGATCATGTTACTGATGGTTCAAAAAATATTTCCTTTGTATACTAATGAAAAAATATGATCATCAAATAGGCAGTAAGGTTCTCAAAATTTTACTTACAACTATTTCTTCCTTAAGTACTCCTACTCCACGGATAGCATTAAAAACTTCTTTGATTCTGCTATTGTACTGAGTGATGTTCTCTCCTTATTTCATTCTTAGGTCTTCAAACTTTTCTCTTAGGCTTTCAACTTTATCTCTCAGGACATTGGTGTCTCCTCCATGTACTAGCTTGATTTTGTCTCACATTTGATTTACAGAGGTGTATGTTTTCACATCTTCAAATTCAACATCAAATAGTGAAGAAGCAAGTTCTATCATCATAGAATTGTGCTCATGTTTCTCTCTTAATTTATCAACAGTTAGAGGTCCAGTAGGAGCAACATATTCAGTATCCAAGTATTGTGTGACATCATTTCCAATACATGATAGATGAAGTCTTATCCTGCTTTGCCATGATGCAAAGTTGTCCTTGTTCAACTTAGGCACATCCCTTTTACTCGTCTTGTAATCTTTAGCTTAAGTCCCTTTAAAATTTTATTCTAAGCACCAAAGCTCTGATACCAATTGTTAGAATAACTGAGGTGGGGGGGGGGGGGGGGGGGAATCNGGGGTGAATCAGTGGCCTTAAAATAGTTTCAAAAATTCAACCAAATTTTTTATCTCAAATATAATATCCTCTAGTTATCTTTCGATCCATCAAGATGTATGCCTTAAATGATTCTAACAAATATAAGATGCTCGGCAAGATATACTGTTTATCTTTTCTAGCCTTTAATGAGTAGCAGTAAATAAACTTAGTGTTAACTGACCAATCTAGTTTCAATAATGTGTAAATATAAATATCAATGTAATGAAACATATACACATTTGACACATATATTTTAACGTGGAAACCCTGTTAAGGGAAAAACCACTTGGGATCGGTAACCCAAAATATTTTCACTCTTCTAAAGTGAGCTCGGTGAAGAGACAACCCTGTTAAAGGTTAAAATACACACTGTTAAGTGCGACCTTGTTAGAGGATTTAAAACTAACAATTTATCTTTTGACCTAGCACTCACTATGTTGTCAACAAGAAAACCTTTTGATACTCTTGAGTATCTCAATATAGTAAGGACTGTTAAATCCCACTTGGTTAAGAGATTTTATGAATCAATGGTTGAACTAATACAATAAATGATCTGTTCATAATACAAATTTAAATTTTTAGATATTCAGATCTATTATTAGTCCAATAATACCTCTCTGATCAATGTTCACTTGAGTTCCTTTTCTCCCTTTCTTTCTTCTTCTTGGTGAATGCTCTGTCCTCTGTTGCTCGGTGTATGCAAAATTCCTTGGCTCTGTTCTTCATCCTGTATGATCAGATCTGCATGAAGAATTCTATCTTCACTAGAATTATACTCAGCATTCCTCTTTTCATAAAGAACTCCTTGTCTCTTTATATAGACATGATTAGCCACTCAACCTCCTTGTTTTTGTCGTAGATCACTTCTTAATCCGTAAAACTTGCCATGCTTGCTTTATCCCGTAAAGCTTTGCTTTAGTTTTATTCTAAAAATATCTCCATGATAGTTATGAATAAAACTTGCTTTAAATCTCTTTCATGCTTTAGTTTAGCTGGTCATTAATAATAAAGTAATCAACCAGTTACTCTCTAAATATAGCTCTTGCCATCTAAGTAGTTTTTGTCATTCTTGAACTTCAGTTATGATCGATCATCAACTCTAGTTATTCTTGGTAACAACTTCAGTTATGCTCGGTAATTATCTCTTTCTCAGTAACACTTGCTCGATTACTGCGGTGCTCAGTATACACTGTGAACTTCTCGGTGACACTTGCTTGGTAACGCTTTCTCAGTTACTAGTGTGCTTGTTTTACACTGTGAACTACTTGGTGTTCACTGTCACTCAGTGTATATAGCCTTTTATGTTTTACTGACCGCATAAAATTTGTCTCTTCAGATATTCAAGGTTATGACCAATATGTATATGAATAATCATACCATATCAAGTTGACATCAATGATAATACAATACATTAACTGATTTAATGTCTTGCATTCATATTTGCATCTTGGTGATCATCAAATTTTCATCTTCAAACATTCAATTAGCTATAGTTCATCAACTCCCTCCATTATCTAACACTTATTTTCCATCCTATCCAATCCTTTTCCTAAATATTTATCCCACTTCACTTAATCATCCATCTCATCTCCCTTTGTCATTATCCTACCAATGTCTTTGAGTATATCATCAATAACTATGGTCTATTATTGCACATATTTAAAGTGAACCATCCAAAGAGAAAGATGCTTGATTCCTTCCTCCTTTGAGCTCACCATGCATCCATTATCTTCCTAAAAATTCAAAAAATGTCAAAAAACAAAAAACAAAAATTTTCAAAATAGAAGAAGAAAAAAGTTTTAAAAAATCACTGCCTTGATGAAAAATTGACAAATAGGCATCTTGGTGACATCCAAAAAAAAGAAAAAAATATAATAATAATATATTAAAGAAAAATAATTTGTCCACTAGTGAAAACTTGGCAAACATGCACTTTGGGCAAGTACCATGATCAAAACCCGAAAAACATGAGTCATGTGTAGTCTATGAACCTCTTGCATTCCATACTTGAAGGCAATTTTCATCCATGTTATCCTATCAAAACCCTTTTCATATCCTTAATCATCTTATGTCCATTGTGTCCATTATCTTATCAGCTTTCATATTCCCTTTCCTATCTTTGATCTTGAAAAGGCCAGGTATATTCATAAGCATTTGCATCCTATCTGCTTCACGTTGTCCATATCCCTTTAGTTCATATCCTTCACCTTATCCACATCATTTTTTCCACATTTCTTCCCTTAAAATACCCTTTAGTCCACATCCCTTATCTTGTTTGTTCTCAATCTTGCTTATCCTATCCATATACTACCATTGTCCTATCCAAATCCCTTTCTTGATCTTGATCAAAATTAAGGATTTAAAATTAAAAACATGTTTCAAATACCTCTTGACATGTCCATTTATGTGCATCACATTCTATATGTTGTGTCATGTTATTACCTTATTTTGTCATGTCCATTCCAATGCATTGCATGTCAATCAGTACACTAATCATCACCCTATATTGCCATGTCCATTGTCTTAGCTTGGAAAAAATATGTTATCCCATTGCTTAGATAGTCCTTGGGAACCAAAGTAGTTCTAATGTCATAATGTGCTAGCACTATCTTTTGTATGTCCATTTTCATTCGACTAGTTCATTTGTTTATTCATGATGTCCTTGTGTTGCTAGACACTAGGGGCAAATAAATGCATCTTGATTGAGCATACTAATGTCTTGAAAAATAATCTATAAAAATGGTATAATATCTTGAAAAAAATCCCTAAAATTAGATAAAGTCATAAAAAATCTTAAAATTTGAAAAATTTCCAAAGAAAATCACAAAAAATCAAATATCCCTAGAAATCCTAAAAAAATAAAAATTCATAAAAAATTCAAAAACATGTACATAATAATTTTCATTTTATCAATAAATTGTCCCTTACGACAAGACAAACATGTGAACATATGCAATCTAAAAACAAGTCAAACATCATGCTTAACAAATCACATATCAATAGACAAACTATCCAATCAAGTCAACAATCAATCAGATCAAATTTGTCCAATCAATCAATCAATCAATCAACATCATCAGTCCTTCATCAACCTATCATTTATCATATACAGAGTGTGGTATACTCAAAACTAGACAATATCTATCTTAGACAGGGTACTTCATTCCTGAAACCAGACATCATCATTATCATCAAACAAACTATCAACTTTGACAACAAGATCATAATGGATGTTGGTTTGCTTGGTCTAAGTGAGTCTTATCTTTTATCGATTTATCTTTGGTCAATTTCCTATGTTATTCAAGGATATCCACAAGTGATGAGAGTGACCGAGATAGTTCATGGTCTTTTATTTTTGTTTGTATTTTCTATTTGCAGGATATTTTTCATGAAGTTTTGCGGCAATATATCAAATGCTTTAGGATGGATGGAAACAATTCTTGTCTGCAATATGTATATTTTTATGCAAATGGATTGCATTATCACCCTGGATTTTTGTGTCATGGCATGACGCATCCATTTTACATATTAAATAAACTCTCTAATGGTAAAGTGCACTTATGAAAGCAAGGTTTCATCAAAAGTAACTATTCTATATCTAATTTTTTTTTCTTCCACTAACTCTTCTCCATCTAATTTTTTCTTTTTACTAACATTTCTTATGTTAGTCCTAGCAATCATTTTTTAAGATTTATCCCTACATCATTTTCTGCCCAATTTTTTGAAGGGGCATCCTACGTCTATTGCTTTGGTCCACTGGGCCATGATCTTTTATTTTTCTTTGAAACAATGCTCACAATTGCATTGACTCAAAGAGGGGCAAAATGTAGACACTAAAAAATGGTCAACACCCGTGGCTCCCAATTTTTTTAATAGGTCTTCTATATTGCGCATTTGATCCTCATCATTCTTCAATATTATGACATTCTTCAATGTTATCAATTATTATTTTTTTGTCTTGTAATTGCATCATATCCTATCAATTTATCTTTTTACACCCGTCTGGTCATTTAATCTCATTGATTAATTAATCCTCTTTGATGAACTACAACTAATTGTATGTTTGAAGTCATTTGTTGATAGTCAACCGAGTTACAAATGTGATGATAGATATTATTAGTTAATATATTGTCATTGATGTCAACTTATTTGAGTATCATTATGGTGACAAACATCTATTATGGATTGAATATCTAGAACAAACAAAGTTTATGTGGTTGGTAAATGAAGAGTTCTGTATACACCGAGAGACAATGAACACCAAGTAAAACACAGTGTGTACCGAGAATATTGATAACCAAGCTAGGGATCATTGACACAACATGGTATTGACTGAGAAATTTAATCAAACTGAGGGCGACTAGAATGCTGAGTTGGAAATTGATGATTCTGAGGTAAATGATAAAGTTTGTTATGTGATCAAACGGTTATGAAAATTCAAGGAAGATCAGACGATAAAGATTGAAACGTGTTTTTAACACAACTGTCGAGGATGGTTTAAGCGGAAAAATCAATGATGGAGATTAAGTGGCAAAATCTAAAGGATGAAAATTAAATGAGTTATGATGTCTATATAAGAGACAAGAGATTCATTTTGAATCACACCTGATGCGCACACAAAGTTTATGCATGGCTGATCAAACTGGTTAAAGACAAAACCGAGCATTTTCTGCAGACATCACCAAGCGACAGAGGAAAGAGCATTATCGAGCATAAAAGAGTATGAAGAATGAGATGAACTGAAGTGAACAAATTGATTAGAGGTATTATGTACTTAGCATAGATATGAAAATCTACAAAATAGAGTTGTATTTGAATTAGATCATTACTGTATAATTTTAACCATTGTTACAGATAAATATCTTAACCGAGTAGGACATGAAATTCTTTATTATGACATTCTAATGAATGTTAAGTGTTTTCTTGTTGACCCCATAATGAATGCATGGTCAAGAGATAACTGTTAGTTTTAAATCCTCTAACCAGGTCACATTTAACAGTGTGCATTGTGACCTTTAATAGGGTTGGCTCTTCACCGAGCTCACTTTAGAAGAGTGAAATATTTTGGGTTATCGGTCCCGGTGGTTTTTCCCTTAGTAGGGTTTCCACGTTAAAAAACTATGTCAATGTGCATGAATATTATGGATTATTATTTTGCTTTACACTTTACTTTATTGACATTGATCGGTAATCACAGTATTAATTTACTGCTACTCGGTAATTAAATAGAAGATACATAATACATTTCACCGAGTTGAATTATATATTTAAATTTTTTTTATATATACCTGGAGGAATTTGGGCATGTAGGATAATTGGGAGCTAACTGATTCACCCCCCTCTCAGTTATTCTAACAATTGGTATCAGAGCGTACAATGCTTAGAAGAAAGTTTTCAAAGACTTAAGCTAAAGATCACAAGATGTATAAGAGAGACACATCAAAGCTGAACACAGAGAACTTCTTAACATAGAAAAGCAAGATGAGACTATACGTATCAGGTATTGGAGATGACATTGCAATAGACCTAGATAATGAATTCATTCTACCTACTGGACCCTTGACTATTAATCAGATGAAAGAGAAACATGAACATAATGTTATAATGGTGGAGATTGCTTCTTCACTTATCGATGTTGAATTTGAAGATATCTTGTCATGTACATCAGCCAAGCAGATGTGGGATAAGATTACACTAGTTTATGGAGGAGATGCAAATGTACAGAGAGCTAAAGGTGAAAGTCTCCGAGGAAAATTTGATGACATGAGAATGAAAGAAGGAGAGAACATAACATAGTAAAGTACCTAACTAATGCTATTCAAGGAGTAGGTGGAATATTGATGAAGACACTATTGTGAGTAAGATTATTAGAACTTTATTTCCTATTTATTTTATAAGAGTCTCTGCAATACATGAAATGAGAGCAACACCTGGAAATAATATTACTGTTGATAGTCTTGTTGGAAGATTGATTTCTTTTTAGCTAAATAATTTTGACAACAATGTGGTACCTTCTATGGAATCTGCATTTATGTCTACTTTGAAAATTGGTAAATCTAGTAACAAATATATAATCAGAAATAACAGTGACAGTGATAGTGATGATAAGGACATTGATGAACTTGAAGCTTGAATGGTTAGAAGATTTCACAAAGGTAAAGGAAGATATAAAGGTAAACTACCTTTGATATGTTTTAACTATAAAGAGGTTGGCCATTTTTCTGCAAGATTCCCTAACAGAAAGAATGATGAAAGAAATGATAGATCTGTTATGCCCTGCATACCCGTCCCTACATTTCGTAGGCAAAATGTTGGGTCCCTCTTTTTTTTTGCTTTTTCTCTTCCTTTTGGTTTCTTGTTTTTCTTTATTTTCACTCGAGGCTTTTCTCCCGCGAGGGTTGTATTTCTTTTGTTTTGTCTTCTTGTGTCTCTGGGACCCGGTCCTAGAGTTTGTTTGTTCTTTTGAGTCAGCCAGATTTTGGACTCCGGGATTCTCTGCCATCATGTCTTGTTTTGCAAGAAGGTATGGTTGCATGGAATCCCCGGGCCCGGAGTGTAGAGGTTTGCTTGTCCCAGAGTTTGTGGAAAGAATGAAATACATTTGTACCCTAAGGGTATAAATGGAAGTTACCTGTCATTTTCACATTTACCATGATCAAATACTATGAGCGATTACCAGAGCGGTTTCAAAATGATTAAGTGCAGATTGATTTGGTGATTAACAATGACTAAACAAGTGATTTGCATTGCTCACTTGTGGTCAATTGAAGGTGAACTTGTTGCAGAGCACCTCCTGTGCTTGCCTTCCCCGCATTCCCCATGTTTCTAGGTAGGCCTTCGGCTTTTTCCCTCTCTGGTTTCTATTTTTTTTTGGTTCTCGCTCATTTTTGTTTTATTTTCTTCTTTGCTTTGCTTTCACTTTCATTTCTAGTTTTGCTTTTTTTCGCCTCCCGTTGGTGGGCTGGCTGTGCTAGAGGATCATTCACCCTCTATGCAGTTGTAATTTAATGTATAAGTTGTACATTATTGTGGAGTAGCTTTAGGCGTCTCTGTATATTTTGTATATTATGTAAATTTGTGTAAATAGTGTATATATGTCATCATTTTGTGGTCAGCCTGCAAGTTGTGCTTCGACCCTCGTTATGCTTTAGCCCTCTATACATTGGGTATATATTCTCTATATATCCCTCCATTGTGTTGAGCTTGTTATGCTCCATCACGTCCAAACCAACCATCGAGCTTGTTAGAGAGACATTCGCCACGACTCAAACTTGGCACCTCGCTGGTTCAAGCCACGACAACTTTCTCTCTCCACTGTCATGTTGCCTTGATGATGAGATTAATTTCCCATGAGTGGGCATTCATCCCATTCCATCTAGCATTTACTTCTCCCATGTCAGCCCACTTTTCTCCATTAATTCCATTATGCTGCCTATCACGTGGCCACGTGATGTCCCATGTCAGCCAAGTACAACTTACTGCTGGTCAAGTCGACAATGGCTAGTTCCTCCAGACTCTGGATGATGAGAATCCCCTGGGTCTTTATTCTATTTTTGTCACTTGATCCAATGCCCTAGAGTCCCTGGGTGTTTGTTTGAATCTGATCCATGTTAATTTTACTACTTCAGGATCTTGATGCACGCTAACACATTTTTGGGCAGGTGTGAAATGGTGGTGAATTACTTGGAGTGCTTAAAGTTATTTTTATCATATCATGTATTGACGGTTCTCCGGTCTTGCAGCTTGTAGATTGTTTGATCAAAATGTCTGAAGTGATCACACCTCCTGATAGCCCTGAGCTACCTACTACCTCCACTTGGGTGGCTACAAAGAATAAGGCCAAAAAGATGCTGGCCAAGCTGCCACTGACTTCCAAATACCTGAGGGAGGGTGTTCTTTTGGGGTCCAAAGTGGACTCCAAGGTGCAAGAGATAACAGACACAGAGCCTGGACTTTGGGCTGAGATGTAGGGCTTGGTTCAAGCCATATACAAACTAAAAGTTGACGGAGATGTTATGGCTAGACATATGGTCACCTCTGGAATTATCAAGGCTACAAATTTCCCTTTCCTGGTGCAAGCACCAGAGCTGATACTCCAACTAGCAGTGATCTACAACGCCCCCACCTGGGTTGTCTTGCTCGCCGATCCCCGACCACTACACTATCCATAAACTATTGTCCCTCTGGACGCTGCCACTTTTGCTTCAAGGCTGGGGATCCCTCAATTCAAGGGATCCATCATTCTCACTCAGGACAAATCATTAAAAGAGTTCGAGGAAGCCTCCCTTCTCTCCTGGAAACATCTCAACACTCAGTGGCTGAAGTCCCCAAAAAGGGACTATAAAAAGATGAAGCTGGAGATTCCCCGCGGGGATTTCAAAGAATGTATACAAGCAAGAATTATTTTTCTATGTAGGATCTTCGAAGAACCCTATGCCTAGGATTTCTCAGCATGGATGTACTACTTTCTCTACTACATCACCACCCGCAACCAGACCTTCAATTGGGCGGCTATCATTGCCAACCACGTGGACACACAGATGAAAGGTGTCCTCCATACCTCCAAGTTCTATATGACATCATACGTGTTATGGGCACTGGCCCAATAAAGATTGGATTTTTTGGGTTTGCAGGTAGTGGGCATTCTTGGGAACAGGCTGGGCCAGTTGACGCCATGGGATCATTATCCCCAGGTCTAGTGGGAACTTAGTTTCCCAAAATTTTGCAGGGTAAATGATGCCTTCATTTATAAAAATATTTTGACACTTACTCCGGACTCTGGATTCTACTTATCATAGGAGGCGATGAACTTGGTGAGTTCTTACAGAAATTATTTCATTCAATTCTAGCAACACACATATTTTTGGGTGACTGGCTTCTCTGGGAAACCCTATCTTCTTCCCCGGTATTGCGGGGATAGAATCATTCTTTTAGAATTCTGCAGACAAATTTTGGAGCTGCATGCCCTCTTCACATTGAAGAAGGTCACCAATGTCCCATTCCCAATTACTTGTGGGAATTATACCTGTAGCCTCACCGTGACAAAGGAGGCAGACAATGAGCTGAAGAGTTTGGGATTGGTGGAATTCCACCATACTAGAAACAATTTCGATCCACTGGGTAAGATAGCCTTGGAACTTCCCCGGGCATCCCCACCGCACATAGAAGATATTGAAGATTTTTGGGCGGATTGCCAAGACATTTTTGATCTTCGGGCCCACCAACATTCATGGATGTCCAAAGGGCTGATGAAGGTCCTTGACCTTCAGAGTTTCCTGAAGGGTTTTTCAGATGATGAGCCGCTCGAGGACCCATTGTATAAAGAGCAGGGGTTAGACAAATTGGATCTCCCTCTGGTGGATTGGGCCACCATAGAATATTTAACAATCGAGGGAGTATGCCGCCCAATATAGAAGGTAGTCATTGTGCGTGTGTATTTGGGCACCTGTTGAAAAAGACACAAACACTCAATAAGTCATTGCATTAGTCCAAAAGGTTAGATAAAACATTCAAAACCACTAATATCGACCTATTGCCTGCTAACTAGGAGGAGTGTAATTAGTAACATATCAGCCCTCAGAATATGCTACAAATCAATGACGAATACAACCTAGCATGAAGGATTTTAGATTAAAACAAGCTAAAAGATGATAAAACATGCAATCTAGCTCTAAACGTTGAAATGAAAACAATGCAAAAGCATGAAATGAAAGATAAAATATAAGTCTAATGTTAATTCAACAGCATAACAATGTATTTTTGATCTAATGTGAAGGCTTATTTGCTCTCAAAATAGGCTTCTATTTATAGAAGAATGAGAGAGAGAGGGGGGACAAGGTGAATTAATGAGTGAAGGGGCTCATTAATGAAGATGTAAGAGCCATTAATGCCCAAGACATTAATAAGGCATGTGAGAGACATAGGCTTAAGACATCTTTCATTTATAAGGCATTAATGAAGGCCTTAAAGAAGCAAGGTAGAGTGTAAGAGGATGGCTTGAGAAAGTGGACCTTAAGGAAGTCAAGCTTGAGAAAGTAGACTTTCTTAAGTGGGTTGAGTTACTAAGCATTCCTTAATGGAATGTGACAACATTAGGAGGTGGGTTAGGACTAGAATTATGATTAGGATTAGATTAGCATGGGTGAATGGGCTGAGAAGGGTTAGAACCCAGGGTAGAAGTGGTTGAGATAGGTTAGGTTGGGGTTTAGGGGAATATTAATAAATGAAATAAACTTATTTAATTCATTTAGAAATATAGGAATTAATTATTTAAACAAT
>MU226076.1:1166324-1186158 GCA_018584345.1 Thuja plicata
AAGAATTATGCCAAGCAGTAACAGGGTCGTTTGGACATAATCGAGGGTATGATCACACTTAGGGAAAATAGGGTCCATAGTTGAAACAGACCAAATTTAGGTGGTTACATTTGCCCCTCTTTGAATTAATGTGCGAGCAGTGCATTGATTCAAAGAAAGTTTTCGATTTTGACTTCAGAAAGATTGAGAATCCCATTCTTGGTTGTTGAATGAAATGTTGATGAGATCAGTCTCGCACTTGATTGAACCAAACTGATAGAATTGATTTTAAACTTGGTTGTCATCCAAAGATCAATAAAAGATTTTAAAAATACCAATTCTGAACTTGGTTGTCGTCCAAAAAAAATGATAATACTGATTCTGATCTTGGTTGTCGTCCAAAAGCCAATATGAAGCTGCCAGGAGCTTGATAAAAATCTTTTAAAATGAGGAAACATAAGATATCCAGCTCATGAGAACCAAAGCTTTCTATCCAACAGTTTCGACTTAGTCAAGGAACTGTTATGCCCCTAGTTTGTTTGATAACGAAGCCATTTTGATGCTGTTTTGAGTAAAATTTTAATTGATGATAGTGTGATCATGCCCCCTCGGGAAAAAAATCGAAGGGAAAAAAATAAATCCCTTAGTTGAAAAGAATATAACACTTGCAGGAAGCGGGTGGGCAAGAAAGAGTGGAGTAGAAGAAGTGGGAAAAGAAGGTGTGTGTAAAAATAAACACACAAGTACCAAGTTTATTACGTGAAAATGTGATTTCGATTTTATTCCTGATAGATCAGAGATTTCAGGAATCATTGATTATCAATTAACTTGGATTTAGAAGAAGATAGAAGCCATTGTTGAGCTTAAATTTCCTTATGTTGTTATATTTGTTGATAAATACATCATGCAAACTCTAAATGCAACTATATGAAGACTCTTAGGACTTGTCACTGATTTAGCAATTTTTGCAATATTTTTATCATCATTGGGCACTTTTTGAAATGGATACCATCTGATAGTATAATCATCACTAATAGCCACTGATATTATGATAATATGAATACTATGTTTTATTGGAATGTCAGAAATAGACTTAGGTATCAAGGCATAGAAGTCAGGATAACAAAATAGTCACCTTCCTTTTAATATACCAGATTCTGAGTGAGGCAAGATATTGAACCCACAATGACCTTGAAAATTCATATCTTTGGGTACATTATGATTCGTATACCTTAGTGAGAATCTAGATCAGAAAACATACAAGAAAATTATGTCAAACTCACTATAGTTTACACATAACCAATATCGAGATATATGCGGCTATCCACCCATAGTGGCAGCTCTTACCATAAACATCCAAGTTAGGTGAAATTTATAGGATCATTTGGAACAATCACCATACGTAGAAAATCAAGAAAACATTATGCCCCCAATCCTTGTGACTCTTTGTCTTTGCGCAGACGTCATTGAGTAACTAAGGAGACATAACAAATCATCAATTGTGAATCAATCCAATAAAATTTATAATCACTTAGATGCCCCTAGTTAAAAACATCATCAGGACATAAAAGAATCATAATCAAACCACTAGCAAACTGTGTGTTAATTAGTACTTGTTCGTACATCTGTCAAACATAGTAAAGATTCATCAATTAGAAAAATAGAATATAAGCAATATGGTGTTCCATGGCTGTGTATTGATAGGATAATCTGTTCATGTTTGCGATCTAGTATAGCCTTGTAGGAATGCTGGTGAATGTCAATGTCATGTCTCATATCGTTAAAAAGACACCTTGGGTTTAGAATGTGACATTGTTTTGCATGTGTTAAGAAACATTGTGTCTGTGAGGCAAACCAGCCTAGAGAAACTTAGCAACTGTGACTGACTATGCCAACAAAGATGCCCCCAGTGCAAAATGACTTATTCTTAAGACATAAAGATAGACAAATCCCAAGCGAGGACAAGATAGTCATGTAGAAAAATGAAGTCAGTGTAGGAGCACGGGCAAAATTATGAAGGCCTAGTATCAGTAGTGCATTGATAGATGGAGCGTAGAACAAAAGTGACGCCTGATTGCCAGGTTTTCACCACTTGGCAAGATTCTTTCCTTTCTTTTTGCTACCAAGATGCCTGTTTTACCAGGTGCTCACCAAGGCACTTTTCTCTTTTTCAATTTTTTTTTTGCTATTTTTACTTTTTTTGAATGTTTTTGTAGTATCAAGGCGCCTGTTTACCAGGTTTTCACCAAGGATACCCATTTTGTAGGACTTTTTCCACTATTTTTGGATATCTTCAGGATCAATTTTTTGAATGTTTTTGATATTTTGCCAGAACTTTTTGTTGTATAGGCTCTGCTAGCCAAACATCAAGCGTAGAACCACTTCAAATGTAGAGTGTTGATAGGATCTGGAAGAACGTCTCCCTCAGGTGTAGCTAATTGATAAGCTCCAGTCCCGAAAGTAGTAGTGATAATATAAGGTCCCAACCAGTTAGGTTCAAACTTTCCTTTCTGCTCTCTATTAGGCTGGTTCTTAGGATTCTCTTTCAGAACAAGGTCTCCCACCTCAAACTTGCGTGGTTTGACCTTCTTGTTGTAACCTTTGGAAATTCTTGCTTGGTACACTTTGAGGTGATCGAACGCTTGTTGTCTGCGCTCATCTAGTAGGTCCAGAGAATTTACCCGATCAATGCGGTACTGTTCATTAGTAACCAGTCCTTGTAAAGATATCCGCAAAGATGAGATTTCAACCTCAATAGGTAATATTGCTTCAGCGCCATAGACTAGAGCAAATGACATGGCTCCAGTTGGTGTTCAGATGCTTGTTCTGTAGGCCCATAGTGCCAGATTTAGTTGTAAATGCCAGTCTCTGCCAGACTTGCTTACAATTCTATGTAGAATTTTGAGAATGTTTTTGTTTTATACCTCAACCTATCCATTACCTTGAGGATAATAGACCGAGGAGCAATGTTGAGTGATATGGAACTGTTCACAAAGGTCATCAATGTCTTAATTTTTAAATTGGCCCCCATTGTCTGTCACAATTGAAGATGGTATCCCATATCTACAAATAATGTAGTTCAGAATGAACATAGCCACCTGTTTGCCAGTGGCTTTGATTAGCGGCATGGCTTTGACCCACTTCATGAAATACTCAGTGGATGTAATGATGAAATTGTGTCCATTTGAATAGTTGGGATATATTTGTCGAACCAAGTCAAAGGCCCATTGCTGAAATGGCCAATGTGTTATAAAAGGTATCAGTTCTCTGGCAGGAGCATGGATAAGGTTCCCATGTGTCTGGCATTTAAGACATGCTTTTGAGAATTGAATAGCATCTTTCTCCATGGTAGGCCAATAATAGCCTACTCTAAGCAGTTTCTTAGCTAATGAAAAGTCGTTCGAGTGTGATCCACATACACCTTCATGGACATCTTTTAACGCTAGATCAGACTCTTTGAGTTCTAAACACCGAAGAAGTGTACCATTGAGACTACATCGATATAGGTTGTTAGTTATGAGGACATAACGCGATGCTGTCCTAATCAGGGAGCTTTTCTCATTTCTAGATAGATTGGCGGGAATGGTTTGGTCAGAAAGGTATGCAATGATACTAGCATATTGAGATGGATCTGGGGTATTTAAGGCACATATTACTTGGTATTCTAGATTGGCAAAGGCGGGATAGGATATTTCTTCCACCAAGAAGTCATAGCGAAATTGATGCTCCTCCAATTGTAACATGGATGCCAAGGTAGCCATAGCATCTGTAGCTTTGTTCTCTGATCTTGGTATCTGCTGGAAGGTGACGAAGACAAAGTATTTCTTCAGATCATCAACTAGTTGCTTGTAGGGCATCAAATTTTCATCTCTTGTTTGATATTCCCCATTGATTTGATTGATAATTAGTTGAGAGTCACCATACACATGTAACTCAATGATCTTCCATTCCATGGCGAGCTTGAGGCCATTGACTAATGCTTCATATTCTGAGATATTGTTGGTGCATGGAAACATTAATTTGTAAGATTTGAGAATCTTGTACCCTTGTGGTGTTATGAAGAGAACCCCTGCTCCAGATCCTTGTTGAGTAAACGAACTGTCAAAGTACATCTTCCATGGATGTTCAGTGAGATGCATGATTGTTTCATCAGGAAATTCAATTAGTAATGGTTCATCATCTTGGAGCGGTGAAACAACCAATTGATCCGCAAGTACCTATCCTTTAATAGATCTCCGTTCGACATACTCAATGTCAAACTCACTCAGCATGAGGACCCATTTTCCCAAACAGCCTGTTAATGTTGTTCTGCTCAAAAGATACTTTATAGGATCGATCTTAGCAATGAGCTTCATTGTATGAGAGAGCATGTAGTGTCTCAATTTTTGTGATGCAAAGATGACTGCTAAGCATGCTTTCTCAATAATGCTATAATTGAGCTCATAAGTGACTAGAGTTCTACTAATGTAGTAGATAGCCCGCTCTTTCTTTGTTTTGTCCTCTTGTGCTAGCAGTACTCCTAGGGATGTAGCTGTAGCTGAAATGTATAGGAGTAAGGGCTTTCCATGAATAGGAGCCATAAGAATAGGTGGAGCAGCCAGGTACCCCTTTAATTCTCTGAACTTGGCTTCACAGTGTTCATCCCAGTTGAACGCAACCCCTTTATGTAGTAACTTAGTAAAGGTTTGTGCTTTATCTGCAAGTTGGGACATAAATCTCCTGATAGACTGGAGTCTCCCTTGTAGTGTCCTCATTTGACTAATATTACGTGGAGGATTCATCTCTAGAATAGCTTTTACCTTCGCTGGATCTACCTCGATTCCCTTTGCTGAAACTATGAATCCTAGGAGCTTGCCTGATTGGACCCCAAAGGCACATTTATTTGGATTGAGCCTGAGTTGGAACTGTTCCATTCGATCCAATATCTTTCTTAAATCATCAATATGAGTACCTCTTGCTTTGGATTTAGCCAGTGTGTCATCGACATAGTCCTCCATGTTTTTGTGCATCATGTCATGGAATATTGTTGTCATAGCTCTCTGATATGTTGCCCCGGCATTTTTTAGCCCAAATGGCATGATGTTCCAGAAAAATGTGCCCCATGCACATGTGAATGCAGTTTTCTCTTGATCCTCAGGGGCGATCTTGATTTGATTATAACCCGAGAATCCATCCATTAATGAATACATATGGTAGCCTGCCGTAAGGTCTATGATCATGTCAATATTTGGTAGAGGGAAATCATCTTTCAGACATGCTTTGTTGAGGTCTCTAAAGTCTGTGCAGATCCTAATAGATTTATCAGATTTAAAAATAGGGACCACATTGGAGATCCATGCTGCATAGGCAATGACTCGAATGAATCCAGCTTTTAATAACTTTTCCAATTCTTCTTTCACCAGTAATGCAACATGAGGATGCATTTTTCTGAGTTTTGTTTTACGGGCTTGATCCCAGGAGCTATAGATAAGTGGTGCATAATGAGATTGGGATCTAGCCCTGGCATATCAATGTAAGACCAGGCAAAGTTGATCTTTTTCTCCTTCAGGAATTCTGTGAATTGTACCTTCTCTTCTTCTGATAGAGATTGTGCTAGATGAACTATCTGAGGATCTTCAACAGTGCCCAAGTTCACTGGCTGTGTTGGTTCAATCAATACCGAAGATCTTTCCTAAAAGTGTTCAGGGAGGATATCAAGAATCTCATCCTTTGGCGCCTCTGAGAGGTTTTCACAATTGGATATGCCATTTTTCTTTACTATTTTGAGATCTGATACTGCCATAGAGTGGTTTTCACCATCAGTCTGCTTTTTATTTTTATTTTTCAATTTGTGACTAAGAAACTTGATATCCTCTTGTGGCATTTTATCACTCCTTGCATTGGTGGAAGAAGGGTGAGTTTCACAAGCATTAAGGTAACAAGCTAGGGAGTGGTCATTGGGAAAGTCAAGGATAGGAGTGGGATATGTTTCAGTCCAGTCGATTAGGTCTAGAAGTACCAATGTTAGGGAGTCAGATTTTGGGAAGGACAACATCGCGTTAGTATCAAAACTGTTAACTGACATGACATGATCTGTTAAGTTAATATCTTCAATGTTTAGATCAATAAGAGTAAGATCGTTGTTAAAAGGGTCATTTTTAGTTATATATGGATCAAACTCTAGTGACTCGTCAGTAGATACCTCATCATCACTCCTTTGTAAAAGGAGGCTTCTTGCTTGTAGCCTATGAAATTCTTCTAGAGTTATGTATTCACCAGTGTCTCCATCAATGATCGGAGGAAGGAACTCTTCTTCTACTTTAGGAGGATCAGTATCATTGAAAGGAGTGTTGGGTCATTTACTAGGAGCTGAGGAAGCTGCAAACATGTGAATTGTATCTATCCAAATTTTCTTGGAGGCAATAGATAGCTGATCCCACTCATAGTCATGAGAGTCTGTGACATCATCATCAGACCTATCCAAATATTCAGCAATATTTATTTGATGGAATTGATTAGCTGCTTATAGATCAAAGTGAGGTAGATCTAGAACATGTGACCAATTGCCCCCAGTTAGGATGTAAATTCTTTTGCCGGGGTTCCTCTTGAGTGATTGTAGCTATGGTGTCTCCTACCTCTTGAATGAGAGTTTGTTCTAGCAAAGGAGTATGAAGATCCTGTAGTACCTCAAAAATAGGTACATAGCATTCTCCTTGATATTCAAGATTCTTTGTACCAATATGTAGTAATCTCTCATAAGGCCATGGTTCTGATGCTATCTCATCTATTTTATCACTCTCTGCTTCAGAAGGTGGACTCTGCTTTGAAGTAGGTTTGTTGGATTGAGTATTAAAGCCCAGTCCTATTTTATCTCTGTTGAGGCGGAACTCCATGGGTATGGGTTCAATGATCCCTTGTCCTGTGTCATTTAGAGGTCCTTTTCCTTTGTAACCCATTTGTTTGAGGAAATCATATCCCTTTCCACACTATTCTGGGGATATCTTCACATGTTTGACCTTAAAGTCCACTAGTTCTCCTTTGTAAAGCCAATTCAAGACTGCCTGTTCTTCTGTGTTATCTGAAGAAGATGTGGATGCCTTTATCATGCCAGTAGCCTTGTGTACTTCTAGCTCCTGGACTGCGAGAGGTGTGAATGTTGATGATGGTTTTCCATAGGATCTTGGTGATACTGGGAGATCTATCAGTGAAGGAGTTAGGTCCAGCTTGTACTCTCCCATACCTGTTTCTTCAAGTTTCAATGTTTTGCTAAAGCTCTTCATGACCATGACCTTGGTAGTCTCAGAAGTAACTGCGTCCATAGCCTCTTTATTGTGTGGTATCATGCTACCTACTTTGATATTGTTGCAAGTGTAATTGGTATCTGCAGGAATTGTCACTTCTATCCCATTACGTGGGAACTTGATGCATTGGTGATAAGTGGATGGTATAGCTTGCATCTCATGAATCCATGGTATCCCTAGTAGAATGTTGTAGGCCAATGGTAGATCCAGTACTTGACATATAAAATTCCTTTCAATCGACCCAACTCTGATGGGTAGACAAATAATACCTCTGGAGGATCTTTCTTCCTCATCATAAGCTTTGATGGTTATCTTATTTCTAGAGTCAATTGTTTGTTCTGAGAGGCCTAGCCTCCTGACTAAATCCAGTGTACAGATATTTAATCCGGTGCCTCCATCTATCAATATGCGTCTAACACAAGATCTATGAATAAGAACTTCGATATGGAGGGGTTGGTTGTGTGGACGGGTCAATGATTTGTCATCTTCTTTAGAGAAGGAGAGATAGTGTGGTGCTGAGATATGATTGACCATCGCTTGAAATTTTTCTATATCTATATCCTTCGAAACATTAGCAACATGTAGAGCTTGCTCTAGGATTTCTCTATGCACCGTGGATATTTTGAGCAACTCAAAGATGGAAATTTTGGCAGCGGTTCTTTGCAATTGGTCGACCAAGTCATATTTTGCTCCAGGGATAGTGACCACATGTTTTGCTCCTGGCTTAGGAATAGTGACAATAGGAACCTTGGATGTGGATGTTGGTTTTGGAGGTCCCTTGATCATAACCTATGCTTGGCTCTGGGTTACAACGTTTGTGGAGGATGAAGCACCCTTAATTGTGATCACATTGATGGATTCAGTTTTAATGTTGAGCATATTGATCACATTATCATGTTTGGAATAGGTGTAGTTTATCTCATTACCTTTCCCTTTGGATTTTTCTCCTTGATTGTAATTAGGAAAGGGTTTGTTAAATGCCATATGGTCCTCATTGGTAGTATGTCTGTCTACCTTGATCTTACCTCCTTCAATGAGGTCTTGGATAACATGTTTTAGCTTGAGACAATTATTTGTCTTGTGTCCCTTGTTTTTGTGGAAGACACAATAAGAGTTATCATCCCACCATCTAGGTTTGACCATTGGTTCCCATGGTTTAGAATTGGGAATTGTAAGAACTTTGTTATCCACTAATGTTTTCAAAACCGTCTCAAGAGGCTCCCCCAAAGGAGTGAATGTTCTTTGGGGTTTTGAAGTCCATGTTCGTCTCTTGTCATTATCATTGTTTGTTTTGGGAACGAGAGGTGTTATTTTAGCCTCTTTGCTTTCTTGCATGCCATTGGTCAGATTGAATGCTTTGGGTTTAGAGTTAAGGTGAGAGGCATCAACTACTCCGTCATTGACAACATTTTTGTTTTGTTTCCACCATTTAGGCTTAGAGTTGGAGCTACTGCCTTTGTTTTCATTTTGAAGGGTGATCTCTCACTTTTTGACCATGACTTCCTCAATACAGAGGGCATTTTTAATCATCCTATCAAAGCTAGGAGAGTCTTGAATTTGTAGAGCATAGCTCAATTTTGGCACAAGATATTGACGAAGATTTCCATTTTTTCTATTTCGGGAATGACCCTTGAATATCCTGCAAAAATCTTCCTCCATCTTTGTAGGAAGTGTGTAAAGGATTCTCCAATTTTCTGCTTGGTATTGCATAGGTCCATCATAGTGATGTCATGTTGGATGTTGGAGTAATGTTGAATGAACCGTTGCATCAACTCCTTGAATGTTTTGACTTTAGGATTCAATTTTGAAAACCACTCCATGACATTTCCTCCTAGAATTCTTGGAAATAGTCGCATGAGATAAGTGGGTTCGTGCATGTACTCAATGCTTAGAGCACAAAATTCTCTTACATGGTCATGTGGATCAGTTTCTCCTGTGTACTTGTCATACTTTGACCTTGCCACATTAGGAGGAAACGGGACCATAGTGATACTCTTATCAAAAGGAAATGGACAAATGGCATCCAAAGAGTATTTTTTTTAGGTTTGTCCTTCTCTTGTTTGAGGTTCATGAGTTATGTTTGCATTAGATTGAGCTTTTTGGTGAGAATAGATATCGGGTTTGGTACTTCCTTTTCTTTGAGGTCGTCCACATTATAATCCTTGGGTAGCTTGACACCTGAGGATGCTAGATGGAGGAAATACTTTTCTTTGTCATCACCGATTATTCATTCCAATAGCTTGTGGATCCTTTTACTTTGTTTGAGTTTCTCGTACTCATCTTCAAGGATTTCTTCTTCACTATCTGACCCAAATGGATTATGTTCAAACTTGGGTCTTTCTTCCTCTTTCGTGCCTTCGGATTGTGCTTGTTTGCCATCATTATAACCCTCAAAAGCCTTGCTCCATTTGTTAGCATGGCTATCCATTGGAGGTGAATCTAGATCAAAAAGGGAACTGCGAGAAGTTTCTCCTTGGAAGTGTGGGGTTTTAGGAGGCACTTTCGATCCTTTAGTTGTGTACTGGTTGCGTCTTGTGTTAACCATGAAGTTTGTTTCTCAACTTTGTTAACGTTTCCCAATAGTGCAAGTATGGTTTTCAAATCGTTCAAGTGGGTGTGTCTAGGTAGAAGTAACTATTTTCTTTGTGGATGTAAATGATTCCAGCACCAGAGGGTTAGAATGCCTTGATAGTGAGCTAAGAACCAAGTGGTTGATAGAGAATGAGTAGACCACACGTATTGAACTGATCGTGAAAGGCTGACTAAGCATGCAAGGTGGACGTTTCAAAAGTGTTTGAAAATAATAGTAGGGAGACCAAAAGAGACAACAGGGACCAACTAAAGAGCAAAAAGGGCACCTAAAACAACTGAGACTTCCTAGGAAAAACTGCTAGAAATGCCCACTACCCTGAATGCGAGCTCCCAGATACGAGCCTCTAATGGAACCAGATGTGATCCTAAAACCTGGATGCAACTATGTGCTGACTAAATGAGATCCAATGCACCAAATGCGATCCTAAACCCCGAATATGACTTGGGAAGAACAAGATGCGATCTTATGATGGTCTTGTCAGTTTTGGTCAATTTTGAAAAATTTGTTTTTGAAGTGCGTGAAGTCGTTTGGTTCCAGATTGCATCAAGAGGTGTTTGTAGGACATGAAAAACACTTGTACTCCAGGGTTTGAAATTTGTTGATTGTTTTTGAGAAACTTATCTTTTTAGTGAGCTTTGGAACACGTCAAATAGTTTTGCATTGTTAAGGGGTGAAACAAACACTCTTTTTGCCCTATTTTCTAGGTGGAGGATGAAAATATTTGCTCATTGACTTAGGTACACACTCAAATGCTAATCAGAATACAACCATCACCAAGCACACAATGGCTCCAGTCATGATGCTGTATTAGCTGACTCCAAATGCAAGTTAGGGCACAATATGATGAGTGTCTTGGGGCAATTACTTTTTGCCTTGCATAAAGATTATCACCCTTTCGGGGATGAATCGGGTATTCTTTCAGTTGAAGTTGTTGTAGATTGGCAATCCATTCAAAACTGTCCCCTATAGAATTGCACAAGAAAAAATTGAGGCGTATAGACCTATGAGTACCTAAATATATATAGTCTCGCAAGCAAGATTCAAGTAGCTCCGCTCTATATATACCTCGATATGGTCAAGGAATGATGTCAAAATTCCAAGAACAAAACCAGTTCCGTCTTCCGAGGCTTTAGCCTACAAGGAAGCAACTATTTATATTGAGTTGGAAGGGTTGGCGTAAGACATGTCCTCAATTGGGTCATTCCCAGGAGATTTTTTCCTCAACTGGCAGGCCCTCTACTGTTAAAAGATTGGTAACCAGGATTGACGAGCTTAGGATTTCTAGATTTCTGATTCTTCAAAAGAAGAAGAGCATACTCTCCTAGTCCATGCCATTTTCTCCTCAAACACTTAAAACAAAATTCTTTCCCTCAAGCTATGTTGAGCCTGATTTAATTGTTCCTATTTTAAAGAAAACATAAAGGGAAAGTTTGTTTTGTTCAATTAACCACAAAATTTAGTGAGTTTGTGTTGTTCAATTTCTAATCCAAAAGTAATTAAATGATGTGTTTGTTCATTGAGCCCACATATTTAATGCTTTGTTTTGTTCAATTACTGAATCCGAAAAGAATTATATGATTTTATTCATTGATCCCACATGATTTAGTGATTTGTGTTTGTTCAATTTCTATCCCCAAAATGAATTAAACAGTGTGTATTGTTTGTTTAGTTACCCCCAATTTCATCACAAATGATAAGACAACGTCCGACTTTCTGATTTTCCTCAAGAGGAAAAGAGCATAATATCTAGTTGTTTTAGCAAGTGGAGAAATGGTCTTAAGTGTTTGAAAAGCAAATAAATAGAAGTCAAGATGGGGGGGGGGGGGGTTTGGCAACCTGTAAAAACCACATTAGTATCTATTTAATCCAACTCCATGAAAACTGCCAAAAATACCTACAAAACAGTTGTTAATCTGTAAGAGACAAAAAGCACAACTTGTTAAACTTGTTAGGATTAGGAAAATGAAGTAGACAAGCTTCTCAACCAAATACGAGCCTAAAATCCTACTGAATGTAATATAGTACCAGGATGTGAGCCTATTCATTGGATATGAGCACTTGCTAACCAAATGTGAGCCAGAACCAGAAATGATCTGGGAAATCCCGGATGCGAGCCATAATTCACGCGGTACGAGGGTGTATCCAGGATGCGATCCTGCAAGATTAAATGTGATTCTATGATCGATTCCTCAGTATGTAAATTTCCAAAAAGAGTTAGAAAATGAGGCTAAATCAAAATTCGTGCCCCACGGTGGGCGCCAGAAATGTGAGTGTGTATTTGGGTACCTGTTGAAAAAGACACAAACACTCAATAAGTCATTACATTAGTCCAAAAGGTTAGATAAAACATTCAAAACCACTAATATTGACCTATTGCCTGCTAACTAGGAGGAGTGTAATTAGTAACATATTATCCCTCAGAATATGCTACAAATCAGTGACAAATACAACCTAGCATGAAGGATTTTAGATTAAAACAAGCTAAAAGATGATAAAGCATGCAATCTAGCTCTAAAAGTTGAAATGAAAACAATGCAAAAGCATGAAATGAAAGATGAAATATAAGTCTAATGTTAATTCAACAGCATAACAATGTATTTTTGATCTAATGTGAAGGCTTATTTGCTCTCAAAATAGGCTTTTATTTATAGAAGAATGAGAGAGAGAGAGGGGGGACAAGGTGAATTAATGAGTGAAGGGGCTCATTAATGAAGATGTAAGAGCCATTAATGCCCAAGGCATTAATAAGACATGGGAGAGACATAGGTTTAAGACATCTTTCATTTATAAGGCATTAATGAAGGCCTTAAAGAAGCAAGGTAGAGTGTAAGAGGATGGCTTGAGAAAGTGGACCTTAAGGAAGTCAAGCTTGAGAAAGTGGACTTTCTCAAGTGGGTTGAGTTGCGAAGCATTCCTTAATGGAATGTGACAACATTAAGAGGTGGGTTAGGACTAGAATTAGGATTAGGATTAGATTAGTATGGGTGAATGTGTTGAGAAGGGTTAGAACCTGTTGACGGGGTTTTGCTGACCGGGTCCGCCAACAGTCATAAGTTGTCACCGGGTTCTGGGGAAATCGGCCAACTCCACCTGCAAAGGTTGTCCGAGGGAAATAAATCCTTTGGGCCTTCAAGCACCTGGGTGTCGGGTCACGATGGTGCGGGGCTCGGTCGAGAGAGGTGACTATTTTCGAGGAGGATAGCTGGTTTCTTTAACTCATCTTCTCCATAGATTCGATCAAAGTAAGGTTTTCCCAAGCGTTTTATACTTAACAAATAAAGCGAAAAAGATCCTGCAGGGTTAGAAGTATTTCATCTAACTATAGTCATGCTGAAATATCCAGAACATCAATAATACTCTGGTAGACTACACTAAATACCGAAGAAACACATAACTATCAGCTAGCATTCTATCAATAGCGGGAGTAAAGAGTTCATTAATCTACTTTAACATACCAGAGTAAAAGACATACATAACATTAAAACATGAAATACCATTAACTCAGAAGCAGGAATGCCAACAACATCATTGTCAAGAATTCTTCCTTCTTCATTAATATTCAGTCTAGCAAGCACTGGTGCGTGATACAATGGCGACTCCAGGGGAGCATCTAACTATCAAGAACAGAACAATGGAGCATTGAGCTCTGCAACTTAAAAGGAGAAATCACTTTGCTATTACTATGGACAATAAAATCATCAATTTCGTCGACCCTTGGAAATGGGTTGATTTGCCTATTTATACAACTCTCTTCTAACCCTAACCCTATTTACATCATGTTCCAATAAAATACAATATCCGAGGGCCGGTACTACCTGTGCCACCCTACAAAAGACCTGGAGACGGAATAGGTCTGCCATGTCAGAAGAATAAGATAAGAATATACATCAGAAGAATCGGTCTCGAGAAGAGAACCAGAAAGGGGAAAGGAAGGAAGTAGGTCCCTCGAGGACCGAGGCTACATGCCTCATAAATGGGAAATGCGGCGCCCTGTCTCCAATGTGTCAGCTGTACCACTGAGTGGCACCTCGAGAAGACCACTCTGTCAGAAGACTAACTGCCGAGCTGATGCCCCTTGATGTGGCCAACTACCTTCTGATAGCCTTTATTAACCACTTCTGAAAGTGACCGGTCGGTCTTGGGGACTGGGACACGGATCACTTTAAAGAATATAAAATTGTTGGATCCGGGACTCCGGGATCCGGGAACTTTCATCCCAAAAGAATAAAGAATACTCAGAATAAAGAGTGCTCAATACTTGAGTTCTCCTCGGCCCCCAGAAAAAAAGCTCAAGGCTGCTTGTTATCGTTGAAGGCCTGGAGGAGGCGAAAGATGCCATCCTCATCTATACTCTTCAGGCTGGCCCTTCTGTGTCTGGCCACCTCAACCTGTTCCCCCAAGTTTGGAACATTTCCTTTAAATTTATCTGCCATTCTTGCAGTGTCATGACCCTTAAGTATCATCTTGGTTAGTTTCATCATCTGGGCCCCATCTATTCCGTCCAGAGATTGATACCGAGATTTCATTATCTCATCAAAACTCCCCAAAACTGAATCTTCAGGGGTATAAGTATCTGTACTAAGGGGATCAGCCCTAGAAGCCTTTATTAAAAAAGACTTATATAAATTAGAAGAATATTTCACAGCATTTACCTTTTCCTGCAAGGACTCTACCAGTTGCTTGGTCACCTCCAATGTGAGGTCAAGTATGGAGTACTGAGTCCTCATAAAATCAAATGATTCCTCACCCAGAATTCTAGATTCAGAAATTATGTCTTCTTCCAAGGTGAGGAGCTCTTCAAGCTCCACCTTCCATGCTTGGTAATTTTCAGCGTCACTCTCCCACTTCTCAATAAGCACTTCCGCTTGATGGATAACTTTCCAGGCCGTGTATAAGTCTGGGAGAGTGGACGCTAGAAAATGCCAGGTGTTTCCTATCTATAGGGCGACCCATTCATCTACTACTCGGGCCTTCTTTTTCATTACTCACAGGGAGTCTATGTCACTCTGCGGTAATTTCTCCGATGTGGAGGTCTCTAGAGGGGCAGCATTGATCGGTCTGGCCAGCTCAGTAAGCAACCCCATAAGGTTTGCATTCTTCTCTTTCTCAGCCTTGAGACTCTGTGCCTCCTTTTCATATCGGGCTTCAACTACCCTTGCTACCTCCTTAAGAAAGTCTACCTCACCTTGCTTTCCTCTTTTTCCCAGGGATACCTCTGCAACATTGTAATCTGCGGGATCTGCGGTTGCTTCATCGGCGTCGGGGGGATGTGTTTCCATAATGGAAATAGTTTCTCTGCCTGACCCAGTTCACAGAGTATGAATTGTCCAGGCTTTCTTCACCTTCAGCGGGGCCTGAACTTGGGCCATCATTTCGGCCAGGGAGAGAGGAATCACCGGAGCAGACTGATCTTTTCTCTTTTTGCTCTCTACCAGCCACTGAGGTGGGAGAGGTGGCCTTCCTGCCAGAATTTGTTCTCCTGATTCTCTCCTGGTGTCCTGTGGCTGTTGCTCCTCTTCGACGTGGACTTCATCCGTCCTCCCTGCCTCGACTTCTTCTACAGTAATATTTTCTTTGTCAACCTCCATCTCCTTAGCCTTGTCCTGTATGTCTATTACTAGGTCTGGACCTTGGTAGGCTTCTTCAGGGATTTCCTCTTCAAGATGCTCCTCCTCCTCTTCTTCTTCTTCTGCTAGGGCTTCTTCCTTTATTAACAGTAGGGGAGGTATCGGGCTAAGATTCAGAGTTTGGGCCGCTGTGACAACCTACCTGAAGGTTGCCCCCGGGAGTGGCCTTGGGAACGTGGCGGATAGGTTTACAGTTATTCTTGAAGGTCCGGTTCCCCCAGCAGATGCCATTTGTTCACCTAGCTTTAGTTGGTCCACTCCCAGACCTTGCATCTCTTGAGCCCTAGAGATATTCTCTGGCTCTGGCTCCTCTTCTACCTGCGGCTCCTATTCTTGTGCAGGTTCTTGTTCCAAGTCCTCTTGGTCCGCAGCCTCTTGTTCTTTCTCTGGGACTTCTATCCCTGCTTGTGTATCGTCCCCCTGCAAATTCCCAAATTCATCAGTTGAAAATACATCAAACTCCTCTTCCAGAGGGGGAATGGCTGGGACCTCTGCCGGTTCTGCTTCTTTCTCCGGTTCCGGGGAACTGGAAGAAAGGATCTCTACTTCTCGGGGGAGGGATGCCCTTGGCGTTGGTACTATTTTTGCCTTGGCCTATTTGATGTGCTTCCTCTTCCTCCGGGTGACCAAAGGTGGCCCCGCATTGGCTATTGCTACCGCCTCCATGGGATCTACCCCCGTTGCCTTGACCATTAGGGCTGCCAGCGACGGGGAGGAAGGAGGATGAATTGGTTCGGTCATGAGCGGGGGAGTGGCCAGCCTCGTTATTAACTGCTCCCTCATTTGCTGGGAGGCTGCCACAGATTGCTTGATCTATTCTTGAATAGGGACTTCTTGTGCGGAGGGTGTTGTAGCTATCTCTTTTCCCTTGTCTGCGCCCTGCAAAGAAGTCCCGACCCCCGGGGTCAATCTTGGTACCGGCTGTGGTGCTAATTTTGGTGCCGGTCGGGGAGCCTGACGCATACTCCCGGGGCATACCTTCTTAAAATAGGCATGACTTCGCTCGACCACATCTCGAGTGAAGTCCTCAATTGTGAGCCCCTCCTGGGCAGCCCAATCCATTGCCGACAGTGCCATTTTATCGATCCCCTTTTCTTTGTACTGGGGATCTATGGTGGGGGCGGCGTCAGAGAACCCAGAGGGAATCTCCAGAGCTTTAGTTCCTGCATCATTCCGGCTATCATTCTGATATAGTGCTGGCTTCGCACCTCCACATCATCTTGGCAATCTGCCCAGAAGTCCTCCATGTGTATTTGATGGGGCTCTGAAGCCCGGGGCATTGCCGTTGCTATTTTCCCATGCGGATCAAAGTTCTTTCGCGCCAGATAAAATTCCTGCAAGTTATAACTTTTCAGCTCATTGTCCGCCTCTTTTGCGGCGGCCAGACTGCAGGTGTAGTTCCCACAGGTGATTGGGAATGAGACGTTGGGGACCTTCTTGAGGGCAAAGAAGGTGTGCAACTCCATCATTTGCCGACAGTATTCCAACAGCACGATCTTGTCCCCGCAATGCCTGGGCAACAAGTAGGGTTTCTCAGAGAAGCCGACGACCCTAATGTATGTATGCTGCTGGAACTGAATGTAGTAGTGCCCATAACTACTGACTAACTTCATTGCCTTAGTGGATAGGTGGTATCCGGCATCCCGAGTGGGTGTGAGCAAATGGTAGTAAACAAACGCATCGTTTACCCGAAAGAAACTGGGGAAGCTAGCCTCCCATTGAATTTATGGGAAATGGTCCCACGGTGCTCTTTGTTTTGGGCCCATCTTGAGCATGCCATCTGTAAGTAGGCCATTGGAGTGGGGCCTCTGCTATGCTAGGGCCCAGAAAATGTAAGAAGACATAAAGAACTTCCTTTTCTTGTCCACCTGGAGGAATTGGGAGTCGACGTGATTAGAGATTATTGGGGCCCAGTCGAAGAATTCTCCCTTGGTGGAGATGCCGAGGAGGAAATAATACATCCATTTTGCAAAATCCTGGGCGGAGGGTTGCCCAAATACCTAGGCTAATGCTATTATCCCCATCTGGATGCTCTCCTTGAATTCAGAGCGGGGGATTTCTATCTTCATTCTCTTTGGATCCCTCTTCGAGGCCTTGAGCCAGTGGGTATTCATGTACACCCGGGTAGCATCCTCCAGTTGAGTAAACTGGTCCAAGACATCAGCCCTTGTAACCACTATGGCTTTGTCAAATTGTGGGATTCCCAATCCCGCCCGGAATGTGTCTGGGTCAAGGGACACCAGTGGGGTGGGGTATCCCGTAGGTTCTGTGGCTGCAAGCATAACGGCCTGAATAGAGGAGTTGTAGTTGGCCGCTAGCGTCAGGATAAGCTCTGAGAATGCACGGACCATGGGAAGCAAGCTGCCTGGAGGATCCTGGAACCTCCGACGTTGATCGCTAATTGATCCCCAGCTTGTCGCTGGATGTGCATTACTTTTACCAAGGCTTGCATCTCTTCCCATGTTCTGACGTTGGTGTCGGTTATGAGTTTAACCTTGGACTCAATCTTCGAGCCCGTAATGACGTTTTTCTGCATGAACTTCATGGTGAGGGGTAGTTTCTCCAGGGCCCTCTCCATCTTAGATTTCATCACTGCCCTGGTTTCCGTCGCTGTTGGTAGTTCCAAACTTCTGGGAGGAGATGATGCGGATGCTTCAGACATGTTTGAAAGACGAAATCTGGGAACCTGCAAGGCAAAGCAACCGTCAGAATATTTTTATCAAAATAAAATAGTTACTATGGGGTCCGGAGATCTTACCACCGCGATGTTTGATTTTCCTGAAAAGTTAGTATCATGCAAAGATAACCAAAAAGCAAAACACATCGTAAACTTAAAGTATTAACATATTTGGGTCTGGGGAATTTTATCACACTTGGAAAAGACACAAGATGGACGGTGGTAAGAGGCCTAAAGCCCGGAGAAATGACCGTTAGTAAAAATGTATGAAAAGGCAAGTTGTCAAGCCCACGTGGGCGCCACGTGCATTGGCATTAAATAGATGTGATGGCGATGATGGCAGAGCCAACTGTCTGAACATGCAAAAAGGGAAAGCCACTTGGCTGGAATTGATTGCGTGCATGGGACGTAAATGAGGTTCTAACAGACTTCATGGAGGAGAGAGAAAACTGCCTGTTTGAAACCAGCGGGGAGCCGAGTTTCAAACAGGTGGTTTTCTGCCTCGAAGCGAACTTGGAGGCAGAAAAATAGAAGCAAAGGTGACTCGACCAGCTTGTCGAGTCACCTGGAAGGATACACACAAAGTCGAGGGATATGTACAAGAAATAGAAGGATATACAAAGGGCACCTTACAATTATAAACATATATACATGAATATACAATGCGGGACGACGTCCGCGGGAAAATCAGACAAAGCAGAAACAAATATATAGCTTATCTACATATTTACAAACAGACCACTATTTACACTATTTACATTATTTACATAAACATCTTCTGCACAGAGGGTGGACAACCCTCTGGCAGAGCTGACCCACCAACGGGTAGCGAAACCAGAAATGAAGGACTAGACACAACTGAGAAATGAAACAAAACCAGACGAACAAGAACAAAACCAAAAACCGAAGCAAAACCAGAAAACAAAAGCAAAACAGAGAGGAGGGAAGGCAGAAGCACCAACCTGAGAATGTAGAAGGCGGAGGAAAGAGAAGGGTTTACCGCAGGAACCCGAGCGGTCAATTGATTAGGAGCACCACCACGAAGCACTTGCACTTGCCTAAGAACGCAGAAGATGTTAAGCTTTGATTATCACAAATTCTCTGCAAATGCTCTGTTAATCACTTTAAAATTGCTCTAATTCGCTCTAAGTGCTCGAAGGTTTTAATCACGGTAAGTGTGAAAGTGACTGATAAAACCTATTTATACCCACAGTAAAAAGGCAATCCTCCTCCTTCCGGCGATCTCCGGACAGGCAAAACCTCCGAACTCTGGGCCTGGGGATTCCTCATGATGATATCCCTAAGAACATCATGAAAAAGAATCCTGGAGTCTGGAATCCGGTTCCCAACAGAAGACAACCTCCGGGACCGGAGTCCCGGAGACAGAAAACAAACAACAAAATGACACGTCGGGGAAGAAAACCTTGGAGAAAGAAAACAAAAAGGAAAAGAAAGATAGGCGAAATCGCAAAGCAAAAGCAGGCAAAAGCAAAAAAAGGGGGACCCAACATTTTGCACACAAAATGTAGGGACGGGGATGCAGGGCCTAACAGAACCCAGGGTAGAAGTGGTTGAGATAGGTTAGGTTGGGGTTTAGGGGAATATTAATAAATGAAATAAACTTATTTAATTCATTTAGAAATATAGGAATTAATTATTTAAACAATGAAATTGCTTT
>MU226076.1:1186208-1210784 GCA_018584345.1 Thuja plicata
TTATTTTGCAAGTGGGTAATTGATTTAAGGATTTTATTTAATTCCTTTATAATTAAATACTATAGCCATGTTTGATTTTGATTTGATTTGATTGGTCAAAATTGATTTGAATTATATGGCTATAATAGTTAATATAATTTAGTGATAAAAATCACTTAGGACATTAAATTGATTAGAAGAATTATGCCAAGCAGTAACAGGGTCGTTTGGACATAATCGAGGGTATGATCACACTTAGGGAAAATAGGGTCCATAGTTGGAATAGACCAAATTTAGGTGGTTACAGTCATAAGTATTTTGTGCGGGTGTATCCCAATAGCACCTAGAAAGGATAAATTCTTTGGGGGTTCACTTCGACCTCCGGAGCCGCAGGACCCAACACAAGAAAGGGGAAGGAAGTAGAGGGTATCCCAGCCAAGGTACCTCCACAGGGCCTGATCCCCATATTGGCACATTTATAAGAGAAAATGGAGGCATCAAGGATGAAGCTAGAAGATAAGAGCACAACTGTCCCAGGGTCTCCTTGCAACTCCAGTAGCATCTGCTCACCCAAAGGGATCCCCGTCATTGGCCACAATGATGAGTAGGCAGACTTTCATTGAGGCAGAGTTTACAAGTATTTTGGATACCGGGATCCCACTACAGAGGAAGAAGAAGCAGAAGGTGGACCCCACCCCAAGCACAAATGAAGGCCCCGGTATGCCTAACATGCCCCCAGTGGAGGTCAGTTTGGATTCCCCCAAACTTGAGATTATTTTGGATACCTCTCCCCTGCATGACGATTTTGATGATGTCTTCAGAACCAATGAGCTCATGAACTTACATGAGGATATAGACCACGCGGTAGAAGAGATCACCACTCAGGAAAAATATTAAATCCCCACTGAGAAGGAAGTCCCAGAGCAAGAAGCTGCCACAGAGCAGGAAGTCTGGGAGGAAATGCCAAAGGAGCAAGAGGAGCGGGAGAAAACACCAGTCTAAGAGATCGAGGATGAACCAATGAAAATAATAGATGAGCAACCAATGACTAGGGAAAATAGACCCACGGGAGCAACCGTACCCCCATTCATCACACTCCAAATGCCTTTGGTTACTCTGAGTGACCAAATGCCCTAGAGTACATTCGGTGAGGTAATCACGGTGGCCCAAACACTAAATCTTGGCCTGATACCTCAGCCACCTCCAGAAAATTTTCCAATAGAGGAAGAGACCCCAGCAAGTGATGATGAGGAAGAATAGTAGCAGTAGGATGAGGGTAGAACCCCTGAAGATTCAAATGTTAATTTGCCCGATGCTGAGAAGGACGGGGAAATCCCTGAGAATACAGGTGATGTTGACACTAGTAGAGAAGAAACCCCGAACATCATAAAAGAGGACACCAACATGGCAGAGAACACTGAGGCCTCTGGAGAATGGGAGAGAGAACAAGAATAGGAAAAAGAGAAGGAGCCCGATGACATTGCAAATTCCAAGAATGCGCCGTCGGATTTCGAAGAGAATCCTAATGCCTAGGTCTTAATAGCAAAGCCGCCCCAGCCGCCCCAATGGCTGGTGGAATCAAGAAAGAGAAAGGCCCCGGCAATAGCAATAGGTGTTCCACTCTCATTGGTCGAAATGATGGCCCGAAATGAAGTGGCCAAGAAGCCTAAGAAGGCTCAGACGGTTCATACCATCTGGACTAGTCCAACAGGAAGAATAGTTGTGGTGATCGCAACACCTCTCCTAGATGCAGATGCAGTGACGGTAAGGCCTGAGGATTATACTATCATAGAGGTAACATTAGGGAGGAGAGATAAGCAGGACAAGTTGGACCTGCTGAAGGAGGCCACCAAAGTAATAGAGGCCCGATACAATAAATAGAACTAGAAGTTGAAGGAGGAAAGAGAAAACAATGCCAATCTCCTCGCACTTCTCACAGAACTCTCACAGCTCATGGCCGAGGTCCACTCGGAGGCTTCCACCTCCAGATTATTACTTGCACAGGGTGATATGGATTCTCTAAGGCCCATGAAGAAGAAGGCCCAGGCTATAGACAGATGGATAGCTGAGCAGATAGCGGCCATAAGGCGATTCTTACAGGTGTCCCTCCCAGTTCTTTACTCAGTCCACCATATTTTGAGCCATGCACACACTATCGTCCACCTATGGGAACAAAGCATAGAAAAGTATGAAGGGTGGAGAGCAGGATTAGCAGAGATAATGAACTCCAGAGAAGAGGCCATTACTGAGGTGGGGATTTTAGGAGAGGAATCATTCAATTTCCTCTAGGTCCAGTATTCTAGACTTGACCTTAGGATTGAGGTAAGAAAGCAACTGGTCACAACCCTTAAAGAAAAGGCCATGATGACTAAGTATTCACTAAATTTGTACAAGGGATTTGTTACAAGGGTTGATCCCTTGACCACTGCAATGTGCACTCATGAGGACTATGTCCTCAACAAGTATGATGAGCTAATGGAGTCCCGGTATCAGTTTGCCTGAGACTTCGATGGAGGGAAGCTGGCAAGAATATCCAAAATGATGCTCCAGGCTCATGACTCTGTGAAGATAGTTGATGAATTTAGAGAGGGAGCCAGAGAAGTTGAAGAGAAGGTCAGAACCATTCACGACCAGTGGGGAAACATCAAGGACATTGATGAAGGTGGCATCAGTCAAATTCTTGAGGCATTTAAGAACGGTAAAGAGCAATAAGGTTCTCCGGATTCCAGAGATTTTCACCAGTAGGTTATATTTTGAACATTCTTTATTCTTTGAGCGCAAGCTCCCGAATCCTGAAGTTCTGGATCCATAATTTTTGTATTCTTTTGGTGACCCATGTCCAAGTTCCCTGAAGTCGACCGGTCATTATGAGGCAGTTAATAAGGGTGTCAAAAAGTGGGTGACCCCAGCAAGGCACGTCAACTCAAGGGATGGTTCTGATAGGTGGTCTTCCCAAGGCGTCACTCCAGCATAACACCTAGCACATCAGAGACAGTGGGCCACTTTTCCATTAATGAGGCATGTAGCCTCGATCCCTAGGGGATTAAATTTCTTCTATTATCCCTCTGGCTCTCTTCTCGAGGCTGATTCTTCCATACTTCTTTCCTTGTCTTATTCTTCTGACATGTCAGACCTCTATTCTTCTCGAGGTTGTTGTAACATGGTGCAGGTAGTACCAGCCACCAGAAATCATATTTTATTGTTGAGTGTAAAGATAAGTTAGGTTAATTTTAGGGCAAATCTGTGTATAAATAGCAAGTCCAACCTCATTCTAGGGGTCGACAAAATTGATGATTTTGCAGTCCATAGCTATAGAATTTTCAGCTTTTCATTTATCATAGTTGCAGAGCTCAATGCTCCTTAGTTCTTAGAAGTTCTTAGTAGATAGATGATCCCTTGGAGCCATTATTATATGCACTAGTGCTCACTAGAAAATCTGTTAATGAAGAAAGAAGAGTTCTGGCAATGACGTTGTTAGCATTCCGATCTCTAGATTAATGTTCTTTTGTGTTGTATGTTTCTAATGTCTATTTCTCTAATGTTTTAAGTAGATTAACGACCTTCTTTTCTCCTCGCTATTGAATATGTATGAACTGATAGTTCTATGCGCATTCAATATTTTAGTGTAGCATGTTAGAGCATGGTTGATGTTTTGAATGTATTTACATGACTATAGGTAGACATAATACTTCTAACCTTGGCCTATCTTTTGAAGTTTATTTGCTTAACTAACACGTGCTTGCAGGAATTCCCAACTTACCTAAATCCCTAAAGAAGATGAGCCAAGAAAACCAGCTACCCCCTGAACAAAATAGTCACACTCCCAACTTAGCTCCCGCACTGTCGAGACCCGACTTTCACGTGCTTGAAGGTCCAGATAATTTATTCTTTGGACACTCTTTGTAGGCGAAGTTGGTTAGTACCCCGGTACCTGGTGACAACTTACATATATTGGCAGACCTGGTCACAAAGTCCCATCAACAGAAACTGGCGCTATAAGGAGGGCATGAGCTCGTCCCCTTTTGAGGATTTAGATTTCTCACCGCCCAAGGGTTCCCCAAGCCATAGTTTTAGGAGGCAGAACTTTAGTGGGATTGGATCATTTTCACCTGCATGATTTGAAAGATTCCTTAGATTAGCCCCCAATCCCAGAAGGTTTGTCGAACTTGAGCATCCTTCTCGAAGGAAGTGGACCCCGCAAGCCAAGCCAACCAACATTGTCTGCGGATCTACTACATCTCAAAGTACCCAAGTCCCCTAGATAACCCCAGGGATTAACACTCAGTCTAGCCAAAATATAGCTCCCCCAATGGCTGTGTACTTCGGTAACACTGAGTTCCTAATGAGACAGTTTCTGGGTGCAACCAACGATCTTCCTTCGCACCTGGAAAAGATATGCCCCCGATATGAACACTTAGGCTCATGAATCATAGAAGAGCAACTACAGGCATACAAAGATGCCATGAACCGACACTGGATCCAACATCATGACGTTGTGACCCAGATGTTCCCCCTATCCTTGGAATAGAACAAGATGAACTGGTACCTTAACCTGCCCACCAACTCCATCAACAATTGGCAGGATATGGAAGATGCCTTCTTGGTTGCCTTCCACATACACATGGACCTAGCATAGTCCCACAACCAGTTCATCTCCATTAGGAAGGAACCAAATGAACCCCTTGCAACATTCAACCATCAGTTCCAACATGCCTTGAAGTGGTGCACGGGTCCTTTCATCCTATCCCCAGAAGTGACCATCCAGACATACCTGAATGCAATGGACCCTTTCATTTCCACTCTCCTATGGAGAACTACTGACCCCACTAACTAGGATACTCTGGTGAAGGTTTACAACCTAGCCTTGGAGTTGTCCCATGGTCTGAATAAATCTCTGGGCGGGATTGGGAAGAGCATGCCTTTCAACACGATACCTGTGGAACTTCTTACATCAGGGGATACAACCCCAATCAGGCAATGGGTGCCCTTGTAATGGCCATGAATCCCCCACCACCACTAATAGACTAGCAGGCCTGAAACATATATCCATAGCAAGCCTAGACAATACTAGGTCTGGAATTTGGTCCTTGGAACCTACCGTAGTAAACACAACAACCTTCGACACAACCTTCCAGAGTGTCTTTCTTCCTTTCGTCCATGGCTGGAGGCCTTTCACCCTTGACTCTGGTAGCTATTGCCTTCTTCCCTGAGAACCAACAACAACAACCATCACACTGTGATGCAAACACCCAGCTGTCTATCGAGGTAGAATCCCTCCGATGATTATTGTCCTCATTAACTATGGACATGGGATAGATGAAGGCGGGGTCCTTTGCGCCCCACAACCCCAATTCCCAGAGAGGGAATGTCTTCTCCAGCCAACAAAATACCAATGTCAAAGGAAGAAATTACAACAATGAGCCCCAACCAAACCAACAATAATGGAACAACAATGCTAACATCAAAAGTCCTCCTCTGAACTAAAACACCAATCAGGGTAGTGCTAGACCTTCCCATTTCTTGCCAGTCATAGAACTCTAACCCTTAACTAACTGGTGCAGATTGCATGGCACTGGCTCTCATTTTGAGGTGAACTGTGCCACGCTGGAGAAGGTCATCATGATCTCCTAGCTAGACAGACAATAAACTACTGATTCTACTCCCTTGGAACCTCCCATATAAGAGCCCACTCACGGTACCTTCACCTTTGAGATTGTCTTCTTTGGAGCAGACAAATAAGATGAAGAAAAACCCAAACTGCAGGGGTTCTTTGATGAATCTATTCTAGCCTTTGAGCCTAACACCTTCACCAACCTATAGACTCCCTACAACACTCAGATTCAGGCTGGTAAAGGACCAGTTTACACACCTATACCTCCCAAAGACACCCCTCCCTGGGATAACCCAACTGATCGCTCCTTCCCGCTGAAAGGTTCTAGCTCTAACCAAGCTAAGGATCTGGCCGAGGGAAGCCAATAATTCCTGAGGGGATGTTTGATATCACCAAGGCATTAGAACAAACCACCACCTCCATGACCTTGATGGAGGTTTCACTAAACTATCTCAAGCAGAGGAAGTCCCTTCTAAAGTTTTTGGGAAACCTGAAAGCCGTTAGTTTCCCACCCAAGATTGTCACTTTTGATGATGCCAACGTGGCTGTCTTCTAGGGAAACACTGAGGATTCTCCCTTCTTACTAGGTCTCAACATACAAGGGAAGAACCTGCACAATTTCTTGGTAGATTCTGGTGCTTCGGGGAACGTCATTCCCTTATCTATATGCCAGAAGCTCAGACTACATCCCACTCCATCTAAAGGTGTAGTAGTCCAACTGGAAAAAACTACTATAAAAATGGTAGGTGAGATGAAGAACGTCCAGATTCAGCTCATCCAAGACCACTAGATAGAAAGCATAATTGACATCCAAGTGGTGGACATCCCAGATAATTACGAGATGTTATTGAGTCAGAATTGGTCTAAGTCCCTTAATGGGTACTTTTCCACTGACTTTTTCCACTTATGGCTCCCCTGGGAGGGAGAATCTAACCAGATCTGGGTGGAAAGTGAACCTAGGATGAAACAGGCCCTCACTAAAGTCAGGAGGGTGAATAAATTCCTCTTTTCTGAGACTTCCCCCGGGGTGTACCAACACCTGGAAATACTCACATTTGATTTCACCCCCGGGGAGGATCCCATAGTTTCTCAGAGAATGCATGACCTGGACAAAAAACTAAGGGGTGAGGTTAACTCACAGGGTATCACAAGAACCCCCACTACACTCTCTTTTGACACTTGGTGCTAGGTGCATTATCAGAAACATTCATAACTAGAGTGTGAACCTTGCATTGCCGCTGCTACCCATCACATCAAGGCCCTCTGGGAGAAGAAACACAAAGCAGATTTGCCTGGACCAAACAATCATTCCAACAGTATCCCCATGGTGTTGCTAGTCCAAGAATCCCATCTATAGGCTTCTATAGAGGAAAACCTCACCCACACGACATCATAGCCAGAGGAAACTCCTCCCACCCTTCCCAAAAATAATCCAAAGGCCACTTCGCCTTCCCAGCCCCAGACAATGAACAGTGACCTGTGAACCCTGAAGTTTGATTGATAGGTCCCAGTCTAAACAAGGCTATGGGGCTAGAGTGGAATTGATCAACCTACGGGGGAAATCCTTCCTCACTTCTTATAGGCTGCAGTTCAACTACACAAACAATGTCACATAGTATGAGGCCTTGGTCCTTGGACTCCTATTTGCAATAAGAAAGGGAATCACTCACCTCTGGGTGCTAGGTGATTCAGTGTTGATCATCAAGCAGGTCTTGAGCCAATACACTTGTCATGATAAAAGGCTGGCCACTTATGACAACTAGGCATGGAGCCTCATCAAATATTTTGATGCCTTTGGCATGGAACTCATTCCTCAGAAAAGAAAATACATTCTGGATGCCCTTTTTGTATCTGCCAGCACCCTCAAGCTAATGGCTGGCTCCTGACTCTGAAAATTCTCTGTTGAGATGGTCCCCACCCCGTCCATTCTAGACAATGTCACCCACTTTCAAGTCTTTGAGGATGATCAACATATTCTAGCCTTCATGGCCAATGTTGGTGTTTTTGAGGACTAGATAGTGGAAGAAATATATCACAAAGATACTGGGAAGGGTGAAGAAGATGATGGGATCATAGACTTGCCAACCAACACCATCCCTAAGGGGATGGTAGCACTAGAATGAATCTTTGAATCAGACCCTCAGGACTGGGAAAAGATATCATCCTCGTCTGAGGGAGGAAAATTCAAGAAAGTTAACATCGGCCAGGCCGGTGAAGAAAAGTTGGTACACATTGGCACCTCTTTCTCCCTAGAGGAGAAGGAGAAGATTCTCATGGTATCTCTGAGAATAGATCGATGTAATTGCATGGGGGTATGAATATTTGAAAACCTATGACACCTCCATCATGACCCATACCATCCCACTAAAACTTGATGCTAAGCCCTTCCAGAAAAAGCAAAGACCGGTCAACCCACTGATCTAGCCTCTAATTCATCAGGAGGTTAAAAAAATACTGTCAGCCCAGATTATCTTTCCTATCTGGCGCACTATATGGGTTGCTAACCTCATCCCTGTGAGGAAGAAAAGTGGCAAAATATGCTTTTGCATGAATTTCCAAAATTTGAACAAGGCATCTAAGAAGGATAATCACCCTCTCCCCTCATTGGATGAGGTATTGCAAATTGTGAATGGATCATAAATGATGTCCTTCCTGGATGGGTACTCTAGGTATAACTAGGTCATGGTTAAGTATGAAGATAGAAAAAAAATGACATTCACCACCAAGTGGGGAACGTATGCATACCAGAGGATGCCCTTTGGCCTGATCAATGCAGGGGCCACATTTCAAAAGGCTATGGACATTGCATTCGAAGGCCTAGTAAACCGGTGCATAATCATCTAAATGGATGATTTGACCATCTTTTCCCAGGACAGGCATGATCAATCCGCCCACCTCGCCCAAATTTGTGAAAGATGTTGATGGTATGGAATATCCCTCAACCCTAAAAAATGTATATTCAGGGTCACTGAAGGGAAGTTGCTCGGGCATATTGTCTCTAAGAAGGGTATATCCATCAACCTTGAGAGAGTTGAAGCGCTGCTAAATCTACAGATGCCTGGTAGAAAGAAGGAAATGAGGTCTTTCTTTGGAAAGATAAATTTTGTCCGGTAGTTCATCATTGGATTCACTGAGATAGTGAAGCTACTCAATGAAATGATGAAGAAAAATACAAAGGTTGAGTGGAGTCTTGAAGCAAAGCGGGCATTCACCCAGATTAAGGAAACAATTATGGAGGCACCAGTCTTGGCTAGTCCAGACTATTCCCTCCCTTTTCACATATACTCCTTTGCTTCATCGTATTCTGCCATGACATTTTTGACTCAGAAGGTTGAAGGGGAAGAAAGACCAATTACTTTCATGAGCTCCCTTTTTAAGAATGCTGAAGTTTGATATTCACCTTTGGAAAAGTAGGCCTTTGATCTCATTCACATCGTGAAGAAATACCAACATTACATTCTCCAGAGCAAAGTGCACGCTATCATCCCAGACCAGGCTGTTAAGTCTCTACTCTTGCAGAGTGAATTGGGTGAATGAAGGGGGAAATAGATGGCCATCCTCTAAGAGTATGATTTGGAAATGCAACCCATGAAGATAGTTCGAGGCCAGGGACTATGTAGAGCAATGGCAGAAGAGACTCCCAACAACAAGTGGAAAACATATACAATGGAGTCTGTCACTCAAGACCCATGGTATACCGACCTAGTATACTTATTACTAAACAACAAATGCCTAGAGGGGCTACCCCCAAACAAATATCATGCCCTGCGACTGAAAAGCACACACTTCATGATAAAAAATGAAATGCTTTTCCACAGGAACTATGAAGGGGTATACCTCCGGTGCATAGACAAGGACCAGGCTGCGAAGATAATCAAAGAATTTCATGGGCAGTTTGGAACCGGGTATGGCTCAGCTGATGCCACTTCCCATTAGATCCTCCGGGCCAGATACTATTGGCGCTATATCTTTAAGGATGCCTACACTCATGTTAGGAGATGCCATACTTGTCAAATAGCGGCACATCGTGAGTAGAACCCGACTATGCCTTTGCAGCCAGTCTTTGAGGCTAGACCCTTCGCCCAATGGGCATTTGAATTTATCTAGGAAATTAACCCCAACTCGTCTGCCAACCACTGGTACATTTTAACTGCTACCAATTATTGCACCCGGTGGTTTGAAGCGATTCCTTGTAAAAACAACACGACAGACATAGTTTTGAAATTCCTGAAAGAAAATATAGTCACAAGGTTTGGAATGCCATTTGCTATAGTGTGTGACAATGGTCTAGAGTGTTCTTTGGTGCAATTACTTGAATGGACCTATGAAAGAAAGACCACTTTGAAGTTCTCTAGTAACTACTACCCCCAGGGTAATGGTGTTGCTGAATCAACCAACAAAAATCTACTTGAGGTGATCAAACATCTGTTAGAATAGAACCCCCAGGACTGGCACCAAAAGCTAAGATTTGATCTCTGGGCAGATTACATCAGAATAAAGTCAGCCTTGGGGATGTCCCCATTCGATCTAGTTTATGGCTAGAATATAGTATTCCCCATCAACTTACAGATCCTGGTTTTACAGTTCATGCAGGAATTCGGCAACTGGGACAACATTATGGAAGTTTGGCTTTTGAACTTGGTATGAATGGAAGAACAAAGAGACACAACCCTTGAATAATTTGCACATCATCAAATAGTAGTAAAATGATGGTTTGACATAAGAGCCCAGTATAAGGCTTTTCACCTTTCGGAGCTGGTTCTCTTGTGGGATAAGACCTGAGAAAAGAAGGAGAAGCACACTAAGTTCTAGCGGCTCTACCTTGGACCATAACTTATATCTGAGATTTGTGGGGCAAATACTTATTGCCTCAATACTATGACCGGAGAAGCCGTCCCATTTCCTGTCAATGGTCAGTTCCTCAAGCACTACTTTGAGTAAGATAGGTGATGAGTTTGCTCGAAGTTGTTTCATATGTAAAGTTCTTGCTTGTAAATATCTTTCTCAGTGCTCCGTTTGGAGTGCCTTGTAAATAGTTTTTTGGCTATCCTTTGGGATCGCCTTTCCTTTTCGTATTTTCCTTTTGTTTTTGGCTTTTTCATTTCCTTTTGTCTTTTGGGTTCCCAGCGTGTTTCCTGCATTTTGTAGACCGGTATGCTTTGCATAACATCTAGTCTTTGGAATGATACCTTATGCATTTCGGTGAATTTGGAATCTATTATTATCATGGTGGAATTTTTCCACACTCCAGAGTTATTTTGTAAGTATGGTAAAAGGTTATGAGTGATCTTCATCCAATTCACACCTTGACAGTCTGGACATCAATTAAAAGAAAAGTCAAGAAGCAAGTAATTAGACACCTAGAGGGCAGATCATTTGCAGTGGCTGATTAACCAAGTATGAAGATCATTAAAATATCCCGGGTTTAGAACATTCTCTCCTATTTGAAAATTTAAAGTGGATGGCAAGGTGAAAGAAGTACCATTGTTAAACTTATCTAAGCTTAAGCTTCACGGTGAAAGAAGTACCGCCTCTCCATCCATAAAAGAAAAAGAATTGAAGAATAGAGAATTCTGGTATCTGGGGGAAACGTGCAAGATAGGATGACTTTGGTTTGATTTTCTTAGTGCTCCCTCTCTACTTTTCCTGGAGGTCATCGGCTTGGTTTTCTTTCAAAGCACACACCTCACAACTGACGAAGGACCAAAATATTGAATCATTGATGGGCTGGATTTTCTTAGGTGCATCCCACTTTGCAAGCAGAATGCCCCAGGTAAAGATTAATTCTAGTTTTGCTAACCAGAAATTCTAAAGTTCTCAAATGCACTAAGGCATTCATCCCAGGTAGTCGCCATTTTTTATGCCCTGCATACCCATCCCTATATTTTATAGGCAAAATGTTGGGTCCCCCTTTTTTTTGCTTTTGCTCTTTCCTTTGGTTTCTTATTTTTCTTTGTTTTCCCTCCGGGCTTTGCTCCTATGAGGGTTGTCTTTCTTTTTTTTTGTCTTCTCGTGTCTTCGGGACCCGGTCCTGAAGTTTGTTTGTTCTTTTGAGTCAGCCGGATTTCAGACTTTGGGATTCTCTGCCATCATGTCTTCTTTTGCAAGAAGGTATGGTTGCATGGGATCCATGGGCCCGGAGTCTGGAGGTTTGCTTGTCCCAGAGTTTGTAGAAAGAATGCAATACATTTTTACCCTAAAGGTATAAATGGAAGTTACCTCTCATTTTCACATTTACCGTGATAAAATACTACGAGTGATTACCAGAGCGATTAAGGTGAATTTGAAATGATTAAGTGCAGATTGCTTTGGTGATTAACAATGAATAAAAAAGTGATTTGCATCGCTCGCTCATGGTCGCTTGAAGGTGAACTTGTTGCAGAGCACCTCCCATGCTCGCCTTCTTCGCATTCCCTGTGTTTCTAGGTAGGCCTTTGACTTTTTCCCTCTCTGGTTTCTATTTTTTTTGGTTCTTGCTCGTTTTCATTTTGTTTTCTTCTTTTCTTTGCTTTTGCTTTCATTTCTGGTTTTGCTTTCTGTCATCTCCCATTGGTGGGCTGGCTCTACCAGAGGTTCGTCCGCCCTCTATGCAATTTTAATTTAATGTATAAGTTGTACATTGTCGTGGAGTAGCTTTAGGTGTCTCTGTATATTCTGTACATTATGTAAATTTGTGTAAATAGTGTATATATATCATCATTTTGTAGTCAGCCCGTGAGTTGTGCTTCAACCCTCTATACATTGGGTATATATTCTCTATATATCCCTCCATTGCATTGAGCTCGTTACGCTCCATCACGTCCAAACCACCTGTCGAGCTTGTTAGAGAGACATTCACCATGGCTCAAACTTGACACCTCACTGGTTTGAGCCACGATAACTTTCTCTCTCCACTGTCATGTCGCCTTGATGATGGGATTAATTTCCCATGAGTGGACATTCATCCCATCCCATCTGGCATTTACTTCTCCCGTGTAAGCCCACTTGTCGCCATTAATTCCATTATGCCGCCTGTCACGTGGCCACGTGATGACCCATGTCATCCAAGTACGACTTACTGCGGGTCACGTCGACAATGGCTAGTTCCTTTGGACTACGGATGCTGAGAAGCCCCTGGGTCTTTATTCTATTTTTTTCACTTGATCCGATTCCCCAGAGTCCTTGGGTGTTTGTCCAAATCTGATCCATGTTAATTTTATTACTCCAGGATCTTGACGCATGCTAACACATTTTTGGGTAGGTGCAAAATGGTGGTGAATTCCCCACAGTCCTTAAAGTTATTTTTATCATATCATGTATTCATGGTTCTCTGGTCTTGCAGGTTGCAGATTGTTCGATCAAAATGTCTGAAGTGATCACTCCTCATGATAGCCTAGAGCTACCTACTACCTCCACTCAAGAGGCTACAAATACTAAGGCCGAAAAGATGCTGGCCAAGCTACCACTAACTTCCAAATACCTGAGGGAGGGTGTTCTCGTGGGGTCTAAGGTGGACTCCAAGGTGTAAGAGATAACAAACACAGAGCCCAAACTTTGGGCTGAGATGCAGGGCTTGGCTCAAGCCATATACAAACTAAAAGCTGACAGAGATGTTATGGCTAGACATATGGCCGCCTCCGGAATTATAAATTCTACAAATTTCCCTTGCCCAGTGCAAGCACTAGAGCTGATACTCCAACTGGCAATGCTCTACAATGCCCCCTCCTAGGTTGTCTTGCTCGCCAATCCTCGGCCACTACACTATCCAACAACTATTGTCCATCTGGACACTTCCACTTTTGCTTCAAGGTTGGGGATCCCTCAATTGAAGGGATCCATCATTCTCACTCAGGACAAATTGTTAAAAGAGTTTGAGGAAGCCTCCCTTCTCTCCCAAAAACATCTCAATTCTTAGTGGCTGAAGTCCTCAAAAAGGGACTATAAAAAGATGAAGTTGGAGATTCCCTGTGATGATTTCAAAGAATGTATACAAGCGGGAATTATTTTTCTATGCAGGATCTTCAGAGAACCCCATGCCCAGGATTTCTCAGCATGGATGTACTACTTTCTCTACTACATCACCGCCCACAACCAGACCTTCAATTAGGCATATATCATTGCCAACTACATGGAAACATAGATGAAGGGTTTCCTCCAGACCTCCAAGTTCTATATGACATCATACGTGCTATGGGCACTGGCCCAACAGAGACTGGCTTTTTTGGGTTTGTAAGCAATGGGAATTCTTGGGAACGGGCCGAGCTAGTTGATGCCATGGGATCATTATCCCTAGGTCCAGTGGGAACTTAGTTTCCTAAATTTTTGCAGGGTAAATGATGCCTTCATTTACCAAAATATTTTGACACTTACTCGGGACTTCATATTTTGGTTATCGCAGGAGGCGATGAACTTGGAAAGTTCTTACGAAAATTATTTCATTCAATTGCAGCAGCACACATATATTTGAGTGATCGACTTCTCTGCAAAACTCTATCTTCTTCCCCGGTATTGCGGGGATAGAATCATTCTTTTAGAATTCTGCAGACAAATTTTGGAGTTGCACGCCCTCTTCACATTGAAGAAGGTCACCAATGTCCCATTCCTAATTACTTGTGGGAATTATACCTACAACCTCGCCGCGAAAAAGGAGGCAGACAATGAGCTGAAGAGTCTGGGATTGGTGGAATTCCACCATACCAGAAACAATTTTGATCCACTGGGTAAGATAGCCTTGGAACTTCCCTAGGCATCCCCACTGCACATAGAAGATATTGAAGATTTTTGGGCGGATTTCCAAGACAGTTTTGATCTCTGGGCCTACCAACATTCATGGATGTCCAAAGGCCTGATGAAGGTCCTTAACCTTCAGAGTTTTCTGAAGGGTTTTTCAGATGACGGGCCACTGGAGGACCCATTGTATAAAGAGCAGGGGTTAGACAAATTAGATCTCCCTTCGATGGATTGGGCCACCCCAGAAGATTTAACAATCGAGGGAGTATGCCACCCCATTATAGAAGGTAGTCATAAGTATTTTGCGTGGGTGTGTCCCAAGAGCACCCAGAAAGGACAAATTGTTCAGGGGTCCACTTCGATCTCTGGAGCCGCAGGACCCAGCGCAAGAAAGGGGAAGGAAGTAGAGGGTACCCTAGCCAAGGTACCTCCACAGGGGCTAATCCCCATAATGGCACAGTTATAAGAGAAAATGGAGGTGTCAAGGGTGGAAAGATAGAAGATAAGTGCACAAATGTCCTAGGGTCTTCTTGTAACTCTAGTAGCATCTGCTCGCCCGACGGGATCCCTGTCATTGGCCACAATGATGAGCAGACAGAATTTTGCTGAGGCAGAGTCTACAAGTATTTTGGATCCTAGGATCCCACTACAGAGGAAGAAGAAGCAAAAGGTGAACCCCACCCAAAGCATAGACGAAGGCCCCGGTATGCCTAACATGCCCCCAATTGAGGTTAGTTCAGATTCCCCCAAACTTGAGATTATTTTAGATACCTCTCCCCCGCATGACAATTTTGATGATGTCTTCGGGACCGATGAGCTCATGAACTTACATGAGGATATAAACCACATGGTAGAAGAGATTGCTGATCAGGAAAAAGGGGAAATCCCCACCGAGAAGGAAGTCTCGAAGCAAGAAGCTTCCATAGAGCAGGAAGTCCGAGAGGAAATGCAAAAGGAGCAAGAGGAGCGAGAGAAAACACCAGTCTGAGAGACCGAGGATGAACCAAGGAAAACAACAAATGAGAAATTGATGACTAGGGAAACTGGACCCATAGGAGGAACTGTACCCCCATTCATCATGCTCCAAACGCCTTTGGTTACTCCGGGTGACCAAATGCCCCAGAGTACATTTGGTGAGGTAATCATGGTGACCCAAACACTAAATCTTCGTCTGATACCTCAGCCACCTCCAGAAAATGTTCCAATAGGGGAAGATACCCTAGCAAGTGATGCTTAGGAAGAACAATAGTAGCAGGATGAGGGAAGAACCCCTGAAGATACAAATGTTAATTCGCCCGATGATGAGAAGGACAGGGAAATCCCTAAGAATACAAGTGATGTTGACACCGGCAGAGAAGAAACCCCAGACATCACAAAAGAGGATGCCAACATGGCAGAGAACACAGAGGCCTCCAAAGAATGAGAGAGAGAATAGGAACAAGAAAAAGAGGAGCCTGACGACACTGCAAATTCTGAGAATGCACCACCAGATTTTGAAGGGAATCCTTATACCCATGTCTTAACAAAAAAGCCACCCCGACCGCCCCAATGGCTGGTGGAATCAAGAAAGAGAAAGGCCTCGATGGTAGCAATGGGTGTTCCGCTCTCATTGGCCAAAATGATGGCCCAAAATGCAGAGGCCAAGATGCCTAAGAAGGCTCAGACGATCCATACCCTCCAGACTGGTCCAGTAGGAAGTATAGTTGCAGCAATCGCAACACCTCCCCTAGATGCAGATGTAGCGACGGTAAGGCCTGAGGATTATACTATCACGGAGGTAACATTGGGGAGGAGAGATAAGCAGGGCAAGTTGGACCAACTGAAGGAGGCCACAAAAGTAATAGAGGCTCGATACAATAAACAGACCCAAAAGTTGGAGGAAAGAGAAACCAATGCCAATCTCCTTGCACTTTTGACAGAACTCTCATAGCCCCTGGCTGAGGTCCACCCGAAAGCTTCCACCTCTGGATTACCGCTTGCACAGGGTGATATGGATGCTCTAAGGGCCATGAAGAAGAAGGCCCAGGCTATAGATGGATGGATAGCTAAGAAGATAGTGGCCATAAGGCAATTCTTACAGGTGTCCCTCCTAGATCTTTACTTAGTCCACCATATTTTGAGCCATGCACACACTGTCGTCCACCTATGGGAACAAAGCATAGAAAAGTATGAAGGGTGGAGAACAAGATTAGCGGAGATAATGAACTTTGAAGAAGAGGCCATTACTGAGGTGGGGATTTTAGGAGAGGAACCATTTGATTTCATCCAAGTCTAGTACTCCAGACTTGACCTCAGGATTCAGGTAAGCAAGCAACTGGTCACGACCCTTAAAGAAAAGGCCATGGTGACTAAGTATTCACTAAATTTGTACAAGGGATTCATTACAAGGGTTTCAGATGTTGATCCCTTTACCACCGAAATGTGCACCCCAGAGGACTATGTCCTTAGCAAGTATGATAAGCTAATGGAGTCCCGGTATCAGTCTGTTGGAGACTTTAATGATGCGAAGCTTTCAAGAATATCCAAAATGATGCTTCAGGCTCATGAATCCGTGAAGATAGTTGATGAATTCAGAGAGGGAGCCGAAGAAGTTGAAGAGGTCAGAATCATTCGTGACTGGTGGGGAAACATCAAGGACATTGATGAAGGTGGCATCAGTCAAATTCTTGAGGCATTTAAGAATGGTAAAGAGAAATAAGGTTCTCCAGATTCAGGAGATTTTCACCAGCAGGTCATATTTTTAACATTCTTTATTCTTTGAGCGCAAGCTACCGGATCCCAGAGTTCTGGATCCATAATTTTTGTATTCTTTTAGTGACCCGCATCCAGGTTCCTCGGAGCCAACCAGTCATTATCAGGTAGTTAATAAGGGTGTCAAAAAGTGGGTGACCCCAGCAAGGCACGTCAACTCGAGGGATGGTTCTGATAGGTGGTCTTCCCAAGGTACCGCTCCAGCATAAAACCTGGTGCATCAGAGACAGTGAGCCACTTTTCCATTAATGAGGCATGTAGCCTTGATCCTTGGGGGATCAAATTTCTTCTATTCTCCCTCTGGCTCTCTTCTCGAGGCCAATTCTTCCATACTTCTTTCCTTGTCTTATTCTTCTGACATGTTAGACCTCTGTTCTTCTTGAGTTTTTTGTAACATGGTGCAGGTAGTACCGACCACCGGAAATCATATTTTATTGTTGAGTGTAAAGATAAGTTAAGTTAATTTTAGGGCAAATTTGTGTATAAATAGCAAGTTTGACCTCATTCCAATGGTCGGTGAAATTGATGATTTTGCAGTCCATAGCTATAGCATTTTCATCTTTTCATTTCTCATAGTTGTAGAGCTCAATGCTCCTTAGTTCTTAGAAGTTCTCAGTAGATAGATGCTCCCTTGGAGCCATTATTGTATGCACCAGTACGCACTGGAAAATCTATTAATGAAGAAAGAAGAGTTCTAGAAATGATGTTGTTAGCATTCTGATCTCTGGATTAATATTCTTTTGTGCTGTATGTTTCTAATGTCCCTTGCTCTAATGTTTTAAGTAGATTAACGAACTTATTTTCCCCTCGCTATTGAATATGTATTAACTGATGGTTCTGTGCACATTTAGTATTTTATTGTAGCATGTTAGAGCATGGTTGATTTTTTGAATGTATTTGCATGGCTATAGGTAGAAAAAATACTTCTAACCCTGGCCTATCTTTTGAAGTTTATTTGGTTAACTAACACATGCTTGCAGGAGCTCCCAACTTACCTAAAGCCTCAAAGAAGATGAGCCAAGAAAACCAGCTATCCCCTCGAACAAAACAGTCAGACTCCAAACTTATCTCCTACACCATTGAGACCCAACTCTCATGTGATTGAGGGCCAAGAGAATTTATTCTCCAGACAACCTTTGCAGGCGAAGTTGGCCGATACCCCGGTACCCGGTGACAACTTACATCTGTTGGCGGACCTGGTCACAAAGTCCCATCAACAAGATCTAATGACAGAAAGGATGCCCGAGACTACAAAAGAAACTAACAATATGATAGAAGAGACAACCAAGATTACAAAGATAAAGGCAAGAAGGCTTGTTACATTGCTGAAGATAAAGATAATGACAATGGTTCTGACAGTGATAAATATATTAAGATAGTATTTTTAGCTTTGAAAGATGATTCAGATGAAGATGAAAGGTATGTTGAAACAAAACTTATTTCTAAATTTAGTAAGCATGACATTTGAGTTATTGATAGTGGTTGTACACATCACATGACTAGAGATAAAGGAAAATTTAAATTTCTTGAACATTATGATGGTGGATCTATTATAATGGGAAATGATACACCTTGTCAAGTGAAAGGAAAAGGTACTATTATGCTGAAAAATCAAATCAAATGTGAGAATGCATATTGGGTGAATGGAATTAATTATAATCTATTGAGTGTTTCACAACTTAATAACATAGGTCACCGAGTCTCATTTGAAAATAGAAAAGATAGAATCTATGATGAAACTGGAAAGTTGATCGACACTGGTGATTAATCAAAAGGTAACCTATTCTATCTTGACACTGCTGAAACTACTCTCTTATTGGCAAAGAATGAAGACATATGGTTGTGACATAAAAGTCTTTTTCATGTAAATTTTGACAACATGGTTAAGATTAGTAAGAAAAGAAAAGTTAGAGGCTTACCGAGCTTATCTAAACCAGACCATGTAATGTGCAAAAATTGCCAAATGGGAAACATGTCAAAATCTAGTTTTACAAGCAAGAATTTTTCATATAATGATATTTTGGAGATAGTTCATACAGACCTATGTGGACTAATGAGAACACAGAGCTATTATGGGGATAAATAATTTATTTTATTTGTTGATGACTATTCTAGAATGATGACTGTCATGTTCCTAAAAGAAAAATCTGAAGCATTTAAGATGTTTAAATGGTACAAATCTAAAGTGGAAAAATAAAATGGTAGAGAAATGAAGTGTTTGAGATCTGATAGAGGAGGTGAATTTATTTCTAATGAGTTCACTAAATTTTGTAATGAGTATGGAATTAAGAGACTGGTTTTTGCACCAAGGACACCACAACATAATGGAATTGCTGAAAGAAGAAATAGATCAATTGTAGATTGTGCTAGAACACTGATGATTGAAAATAATGTTGCACAAACATACTGAACATAAGTAGTTAGTACTATTGTTTATACACTAAACTGAGTACAACTGAAGAAAGATACAAAAAAAACACCTTATGAGCTATGATATGGTTATACACCTAATGTGAGCTATTTTAGAATATTTGGAAGTCGTTGTTATATTCTGAAAGATGATCAAAATGATAAATTTGATTAAAAAAGTGATGAAGGAATATTCCTTGGATATTCTACTAAGAGTAAAGCTTACAAATGTTTGAATAAAACATCTAACAAAATCATTAAAACTGCAAATGTGAGAGTTGATGAATTTGCTGATGAAATGAGGAAGGAATTTGCAATGTCAATGTTTGGAGAGATCAAATTTTTTCTTGGCTTGAAAATTTTACAACAAACTGTAGGTATCTACATTACTCAATCTAAATACATCAAGGAAGTACTAAAGACACTCAGAATGGAAGAATAAAAACTAGTTAGAACACCTATGGTGACAGGATGCAAACTGACAAAAGAAGACAAGACACCTGAGGTAAATCAGACTTTGTATAGATCTATGATTGGAAATTTTATGTATGTTGTACACACAAGAACTGACATAGCACACGCAGTTGGAATTGTTGCAAGATTTTCTACTAATCCCAAAAAATCACATATGACTGCTGTAAAAAGAATTTTTAGATATCTGAAGAACACTGAGGATTATGGACTATGGTACAAAAGGGAAGGAAGGTTTGAACTGAAAGTTTATACTGATGTTGATTGGGATGGGAACATTGATGATAGAAATAGCACTACTGGTGGTGCATTCTTTATTGGAGAAAGATTAGTTACTTGGATAAGAAAGAAACAAGGATGCATATCTCAGTCAACTGTAGAAGCAGAATATGTTCTTGCTGCTACAAACTGTTTGAACATAGCATGGATCAAACAAATTTTGAAAGGCATGAATGAAGAGATCATTGACCCATTGATAATTTACTATGATAATACAAGTGCAATGAATATTTCAAAGAACCCTGTGATGCATGCAAAGAAAAATCATATATCTATCAAATATCACTACTTGAGGAAACAAGTGCAAGATAAACATGTGATACTATAATATGTACAATCAAAAGAACAACTTGAAAACATATTCACCAAACTCTTACTGAAGGATACATTTGAGTACTTGAGAGGTAGACTTGGGGTTTGTCCCTTGTCTATTGGTCACTAAGCTGACTAGGAGGTTGCATCAACCTACATGAAATCAAAATATAAATTATGTTGATGCAAAGCTGAACTGGACTGGCACAAACATGTTAGTACACTACAAGGTACCTATTCTACTACACCGAACACCAGAGATATTTTTTTTGGCTACTTAAGAGCTGCATATTTCTTTTTGGCATTGCTGTCAAAGGGGGAGAATGATAAATGAAATATCTATCCACTAAAGGGAGAAAAGAGAAAGGGAGAGACATAACTAATCTACAAAGACATTCAAGAACAGAAGAGTCAAATCTGCAGGGAGAGTTTGCATGATGAGTTTTTAATGCTGAAACAATTTATATTCTCAAGCTAGGGAGAGCTATAGAATTGTTGTAGTTGTACAACAAAAGTTTGGTATTTGTTGTATGTCATTTTTCTACTGCATATTTCATATTGTGTTTCCATCAATACCAAAGGGAGAGATTGATGAACTACAATTGATTGTATGTTTGAAGTCATTTGTTGATAGTCAATCAAGTTACAGATGTGATGATAAAAATTATCAGTTAATGTATTGGCATTGATGTCAACTTATTTGAGTATCATTATGGTGACAAACATCTATTATGGATTGAATATTTGGAACAAACAAGGTTTATGTGGTCGGTAAATGAAGAGTTCTGTATACACCGAGAGATAGTGAACACTAAGAAAAACATAGTGTATACCTAGCACAGTGGTAACCGAGCTAGGGATTACCAACACAACACAATATTAACTGAGAAATTTAATCAAACTAAGGCTGACTAGAATGTTGAGCTGGAAATTGATGATTCTGAGGTAAATGATAAAGTTTGTTATGTTGATCAAACGATTATGAAAATTCAAGGAAGATCAGACGACAAAGATTGAAACATATTTTTAACACAACTGCCGAGGATAGTTTAAGAGACAAAATCAACGATGGAGATTAAGCAAAAGAATCTAAAGGATGAAAATTAAATGAGTTATGATGTATATATAAGAGACAAGAGATTCATTTTTAATCACACCTGATGTGCACATGCAAATTTTATGCAACTCTGATCAAACTGGTTAAAGAAAAAACCAAGCATTTTCTGTAGACATCACTGAGTGACAGAGGAAAGAGAAGTACCGAGAAGAACAGAGTATGAAGAATGAGATGAACTGAAGTGAAAAAAATTAATCAAAGGTATTATGTACTTAGCATAGATCTAAAAATCTACAAAATAGAGTTGTATTTGAATCAGATCATTACTGTATGAGTTTAACCATTGTTACAGATAAATCTCTTAACCAAGTAGGACGTAAAAGTCTTTATTATGAAATTATAATGAATGTTGAGTGTTTTCTTGATGACCCCATAGTGAATGCATGGTCAAGAAAGAACTGTTAGTTTTAAATCCTCTAACCAGGTCACATTTAACAGTGTGCATTATAACCTTTAGCAGGTTTGGCTCTTCACTGAGCTCACTTTAGAAGAGTGAAATATTTTGGGTTATCGGTCCCAGGTAGTTTTTCCCCTAGTAGGGTTTCCACATTAAAAATCTATGTGTCAATGTGCATGAATGTTGTGGTTTTTTATTTTTATTTACACTTTACTTTATTTACATTGATCGGTAATCACAGTATTAATTTACTGCTACTCGGTAATTAACTAGAAGATACAAAATACATTTCATCGAGTTGAATTATATGTTTGAAATTGTTTTAATATACATCTAGAGGAATTTGGGACTGTAGGATATTTGGGAGCTAACTGATTCACCCCCTCTCTCACTTATTCTAACACTCTTTAGGGTAAATCAACCAATAATTTGTCCCCTTATCCTAAGTCCTTTTTTTAATCGGTAAATGGCCTAACCTATGGATTAATTATAATAAAATTTTTGATAAAGATACATAGTCTCCATTCACTGCGGGCACTGGTAGGAAAGAACAAAGAAGAAAACCTCCAGTCTAGCCTAGGACCTAGGCCCAAACATAACAAATAATCTAAGTTACAAATTGATGGAGGCATACCTCCATTTACAACTAGATACCTTATAGAGATATTCTTTTACTTTTCAGATCTAAGTTATTGCATAGAGTGCCTTGAAAAAATAATCATAATGTCTCAGTTATGCTCTGTTGGGTGAATCCTTCGTTATATTCTTTTGAACTAGAAAATATCCTGTCAGATGAATCCTTTTACCTAAACCTGCATAAAAAAAAAGCTCACATAAAATTATATCTACAAGGAACGTTAACTGTCTGTCCCAGATTAACTTAAAATTTCTTCCATAGATTAACTTATATCTTTGTAATCCGAGTTTACAAAAAAACAACTACAAAGAAAGAAGAAGATACGTAAAATCTACAATTATGATTGGAGACTAGAAAAATATTGTTTTATATATATCCCTAAATATATTTATGTATATCCAGTGATATATTGAAACCAATATTTAGCCTCATCATAAAATCTTATCAGTAGGTTTTCCTATGAGACTTCCTTTCTTTTCAGATCAGTATCCTGATTACAAAAATATTAGAAATACCTTTATTTAAAGAAACCATTAGTTCTTAATAACTGTAAACCTTAACCTAATTGAAACTACATATTCTAAATATTGATCTAGCTTTCTAATTGTTATTAGCCTCATAAGGACTAAAGGAATTGCAGTCATCTAATCCTACTCATATATCAATGATTCATGCATTTTATATTGAAAAGCTCAAAAAATTTGATACCTAATTAAATTAATACAGATAGCTCCAAATTCTAATGCAAAGATAATTAGTTGGTAAGCATTTCAGATGGATGTACTCAATACATAGGAGAAAGAATAAGAATTCATAAAGGAAAAATTCAAAAAAATAGAGTAAATTCCTGGTCCAAGCAACAAGGAAATCAAGGATCCATCTTAGGTTGTTTCATCCATGGCTTTAAGGGTTTTGGGGGATTCCTCATTTTTCTTTTTCTTCCTTCTTGGGTCAGCGTTGTTTACCCTTTCTACGATTGCTTCTTCATCATCCGATTCACTAAAACCATCTCTATCTATGTTACCAACATCCTCTTCATGTCAATAAGTATAGAACCAATCATCTTCCTCTGGAGCCCTTACATGAAGGTAAAAAAAATAGAAAATATAGATTTCTTCTAATGATGGGAGTTCTTGAGATCAACGTCAATAAGCCCTCTGTAACCAGAATAGGGGAGGAAGGAACATGTCTGCCTTTTTTCATTGACAAGTTGTAAAATTTGGGCCTTGTAATCGACAAATCCTTGTGAATATTATGAATAACTAAATATAATCCTCCTAAATATTTACTTTTGAAAATGCGGGCACAGAGCCTCCCATTGTTAGATTTCCTTGGATCTACCTGAATGGCCATGGCTATGAACATAGCTGGAATATTAGATTTGACTCAGTATCGATCTTCATTGGAAAGGAATTCCAGCCCCAGAATCTGAAAGACAACCCTTAGAGTTAATGCATTAGTGTTCAGCATAACAAACTTTAGTCTGTTAATGGTGATTTCTCCCTCAAAAACTAATTGAGGCTTAAAGCCCTTCAACTTAATGGGGGTGGACATTTCCAAATAGAGGAGGAAAAGCCAAGAATATGACAAACATAAGAGGGAGCTAAATGCTTATTTAAGTGATATAAGGCAGGTGTTCCATTTCCTTCCTTTTCATCAACCTGACTTTTGGACTACTAATGACATCGAAAGGAGAAAACCAAGGGACACTGGCGAACTGGCAGGGAAAGGAAACATCTGGAAAGGAAATTATTGATATAAGGATGCTTATGCTTACTATTATTTGATGAGGAAAATATAAGATCAAGGTTTACATATAAATACAGATGTATATCACTATAGATATATAAGAATATACTTACATATATATATTTATATATGTGCGCGTGTGTGTGTGTATATAT
>MU226076.1:1211262-1245145 GCA_018584345.1 Thuja plicata
TATATATATATACACATATACATATACATATACATATATACATATATACATACATACATATATACATACATATATATATACATACATATATATATACATACATACATATATATATATATATATATATATATATAAGCTATGGCGATCATTATCTCTGATAGCGAAAGTGAGGATGAGATGGAGCTCTAGGGAAGGGTGCCTTCCTTGGGGGAAGGCCCTTCTTCCTCAAGAGGCAAGACAAACGGAATCCAACTAGGCTAGGCTGTCACTTTATACATTATCTAATCTTATAAGGTAGTTTGATTAAGTTGTAATTATGAGGTTGCTACTTCTAGGATATTAGATACTTTATAACCCAAAACTATAATTTTGGTTGTATGGTTATAAATCAGAAAAGACTATAGTACTATGTTGTACTATACATTCGATTTATATTAAGCAATAGATTATAGTAGTATAGACATTATAGTAATCTCCAGCTTGTTAAGATCTTTATAATATGTTTCTTTAGCAGGTTAATTATAAACTATATGTTGTGTTAATATAAACTTAGGCCCTATATTAAGGAATGTAAGCATAATAATCCTTAATGGCTGCATATCTCTTTATTAAAAATTAAGTGGATGCACATCTTTTTCATGTTTAAATGGTTGAATCTCTCTTTCTTAGGATATCATCTGTTACAGAGGACATATTCAGTGTGTCGGTAATATGTAGATTTCTACATTTCACTTTGGTAGTAATGTGTTTTAGAACAAAACTTGAATGACATAAGATTTTATCATTCAAGGATTCCGACATTACAATTTTATTCAACATTTATGTAATATATAAAAACATATATTAAATGTCGTAAAAAGTAACAATTATATATCTACATCTCCTTATGTAGACTGACAGAGGCAAGACAAACAGAATCCAACTAGGCTAGGCTGTCACTTTATACATTATCTGATCTTATAAGGTAGCTTGATTAAATTGTAATTATGAGGTTGCTACTTCTAGGATATTAGATACTTTATAACCCGAAACTATAATTTTGGTTGTATGGTTATAAATTGGAAAAGACTATAGTACTATGTTGTACTACACATTCGATTTATATTAAGCAATAGATTATAGTAATCTCCAGCTTGTTAAGATCTTTATAATATGTTTCTTTAGCAGGTTAATTATAAACTATATGTTGTGTTAATATAAACTTACTATATGTGTTGTTAAGGAATGGAAGCATAATAATCATTAATGGCTGCATATCTCTTTATTAAAAATTAAGTGGGTGCACATCTTTTTCATGTTTAAATGGTTGAATCTCTCTTTCTGAGGATATCATCTGTTACAGAGGACATATTCAGTGTGTCGGTAATATGTAGATTTCTACATTTCACTTTGGTAGTAATTTGTTTTAGAAAAAAACTTGAATGACATAAGATTTTATCATTCAAGGATTCCGACATTACAATTTTATTCAACATTTATGTAATATATAAAAACATATATTAAATGTCGTAAAAAGTGCCTCATTATGCTTCTCTTGAATCAGATTTTCCCTAATTGATCCCCTAGGGACACATAACCGACTTCCTTTAAATAACAAATCACTCTGCATAGCATAATAAAAAAAATCTCCATGGAAATGATTCTTGTGTTCTTTACATACCTTATATATATATGCAAAGTCTTCATCCTCTGCATACAAGTCCTTGAAAATCTCAATGCCCATGATCTACAATTGTACTTCTTGTACTGTCAAAAGTCTCCTACTAAGTGCATCAACTACTTTGTTCGTCAATCCCTTCTTATGATTGATGTTGAAGGTATTATCCTTCAAGTACTCCACCCATTTCATGTTTTTGTGACTGAGCTTGTCTTGGGAGTTCAGAAAACTAAGTGCTTGGTTGTCTGGATACACAAAAAATTCCTTGGGAAGCAAGTAGTGCCTCCATTTCCTTAGTGCTTGGAATAGAGCATACATCTCTAAGTCATAGGAAGAGTACTTCATCTTTGCATCAATGAGATTCTCACTAGGAAAAGCCACTGGTCTTCCTTCTTGGCTTAAGACAACCCCAATAGTAACATTGCTAGCATCACACTCAACTGTGAAGAGTTTCTCAAAACTTAGTAGTGTCAATATAGGTTGAGTGGCAATATTCTTCTTCAACAACTCAAATCCTTTGTTAGCTTTCTCATTCCCTAAAAAATTAGTTTTCATCCCACCTTTTATGGTATCCAACATAGGAGTACTTATTGCACTAAACTGCTTGATGAATTTCCTACAGTACTGAGCTAAGCCATGAAAGATTCTCACCTCTGTTGCAATTTTGGGGGTAGGCCAGTTGATGATGGCTTGTACCTTTCTTGGATCCATGTTAAGGTTTCCTTGAGACAACACAAAACCAAAATACACTAGCTCCTACTTTAAGAATTCACACTTATCCTGATTGATCATTATCTTTTCTTCATGCAGTCTCTTAAACACAATCTGGAGATGCCTTAAATGTTCTTCTTTAGTCCTACTAAAGATAAGGATATCATCCAAATACACTACAAAAAACTTACCAATGTACTCCTTGAGTACTTCATTCATAAGCCTCATGAATTTATATGTGGCATTTGATAACCCAAATAACATTACAATCCATTCATATAAACCTTCTATGGTTTTGAAGGTAGTTTTTCATTCATCTCCCTCATTGACCCTAATTTGATGATAACCACTCTTTAGGTCAATCTTTGTAAAGTACTTTGCTCCTCCTAAGCAATCTATTAGGTCTTCTATCCTAGGGATAGGGAATCTATACCTAATGGTGATTTTGTTAATGGCTCTAGAATCAATGCATAGCCTCCAAGTTCCTCCCTTTTGGGTGCTAGGACAATGGGAACAACACACGGGCTTATACTTTTTCTAATGAGGCCTTGGTTTAGGAGTTCTTGGATTTACTTGGCAATTTCCTCATTTTGTTAAGGGGTCATCTTATAGGCAGCCTTATTGGGTAGGGTAGCTCCTAGGATAAATTCAATTTGATGAATAATATCTCTCTTAGGGGGTAGGCTTGCTAGTTGTCCACCACTGACAATATATTTGTACTCCTTAAGAAACTCTTGTAATTCTATAGGAATCTCTATCTTCTTGAATATCTTCTCTACATCTTCTTCCTTTGGATTCAAAACCAAAGCATATGCTACTCCCTATCCTTCTTCTAGAGCTTCTAGAAACTCCTTTTCACTCACTAATAGGACATTAGGGCCTATGGGTTTCACTTCTCCTTCTTCCAACAGTGACTATATTTTAAAAGTCACACCATATTTCTTGAAAGAATATGCATTCTTGGATCCGTCATGCATGGCTTGTCTGTCAAATTTCTATGGTCTACCTACTAAAAGGTGACATGCATCCATAGGTAGGACATCACATAACACCTTGTCTTTCTATCTTCCAATGGAGAAGTCCACCAATTCTTGTTCATTCACAAGGACATGTTGTCCTTTGTTCAACCAAGTAACCTTGTATGGATTGCTATGTGGAATCCTCTTCATTTTGAGTTTAATAACTACCTTCCCTGACACAATATTGTCAGTAGACCCTGAGTCTATGATGACTCTACACACTTTACCCATCATTTTGCACTTTACTCTTAATAGTGATATTCTTTGCCTTGGTTCCTCTCTCACTGGCTCTTTAATCAATGTTCTTCTCATCATTAAGTTTTATCCATCCTCTTATTCTAAGGGTACTTCAGGGTGTTTGTTACCACCACTAGACTCCTCTTGAACAAAATTGACTCTCTTGTCACTCCCTTGGGAATTAGAGCCTTTCTCTGGAAACCTATAGGTAGGATATCCCATTTAGTTGCAATGATAACATTTCATGGTTGAAAAGTAGGAACCCTTCCTTGGCTATTGCTTCTTCCTCTCCAATTAGTATTAGATCCTCTTCCTCTATTGAAGCCTCCTCTATTTGAGCTTCCCTCTTTCTATTTTGTCAGATTAGTCTCTCCTTGAGCCTTGGATTCTGAACTTCTACCACCATATCCACTTCTTTGGCCTCTGCCATCTCTTCCTCTTCCTCTTCCTCTTCCTTTGGTATTTCTTTTATCTTGTTTATTTTTCAAATCTTCTTCCAGCGTAACTGCAAGTTGGTGGCATCTTTGAACTATGTTAGGAGTCAGGAGACTCAATTCATCTTGAATAGTCCATCTTAGACCATTGAGGTATCTAGATACCTTTACACTTTCATCTTCTGCAACTCTTGACCTCATACACAACCTTTAAACTCCTTAGTGTAAGAGTTGACATCCAATTCCTTTTGTCTTAAACTTTGCCTTTTCTTATGCAATTAAATTTCCTAATCTTCTGGCACATATGCCTCTCTGATTTTGGCTACCATAGCTTTCCAAGTGGCTATGGGTTCCTTTCCTTCTTTCTCCCTCTCATCTTGGATGAATTTCCACTAAGTGAGTGCAGACCCTCTAAGTCTTGTCTTTTCCACTTTTACCTTTTGGGCTTCTGTTATCCCATCACACTCAAAGTGGTTTTCAAGTCCTTCAATCCAATCTAGGACTACCTCTGGTTCCATTTTTCCACTAAATATAGAAATTATTTCCAATGCCTTTCCACTTAAGGATTTTAAGGCTTTCAGGAAGGGTTCTTCAGTGAGGATAGGGTCTGGTTCAAGGACCTCATCCTCTATGACTATCTCTTTACTCTTTCCTTCAACTTTATCCTTGACTTCATCAGTCTTCTCTTCCACTTGGTCCAGTTTATGCTCTAATTGGGCCAATCTATCTCTGATAAATCTATTCTCTTCTTCTTGTTCATCCACTTTCTTTACAAGTTCTTCATTTTTCACCATTGTAGACTCTCCTATTGACTCTGTTGGTTGAAACATTCACCACAAGCCAAATCTTATTGGCTTTGATATCAATCTTATAGGATACACCCTATAGTGTGCTTGCACAAGCTTCTAGGACTCTAACTATTCCTAGGTTTCACAAGATCCTTAGCTTTCTTATAGGATCTTCCAATTACTTCCTTAGTTGAGTTAGGACTTCTCCAACACCTCTCCAAGAGATGATATCTTTATCCTTCACTTAGGGGTATCTACCAACTAGTTTCACTACTCTCCTATACTCCTTGGATGACTCCAAGTGCCTTCTTTGTCACCTTTCCTTAACAAGTGTTTTCAAGGATATAAATCATGTTAAAATTCTTCTTAGACTTCATATGATCCCGTTTAGGATTGGGTTTCATATTCTTCACAAACGATTTCCCAATTCTTCTTGTAACTTGGCTTTTAGGCCTAATGCTCCTACTAGCCCTATCTGACTGGTTTTTCTCACTAGTTGTAAAAATTTCCCAAAAAACCCAACAAAATAATGTGATATTATAGTACCATTTTCCAAAACATAAGATATTTTGAAGGTCTTAAGGTTCTAGGATCTCCGTACAGTAGGTTCCTAGAATTAAGGGCAACTAGGGCTAATTGGGATAGTCATAAACAATCAAATGGATTGGGAAATAAATAATATTAATATTAGGTCTTTGTATAACCCCAATGACCACAAAACCATTCTTGGTTTTACTTTTCAACTTATAGCCCTACAATCAAACACATTTAATTCATTGACAAACTCCTAACCGAGCACACTGGACTCACCTAGGGCTTGTCTCCAAAATTAGCTAAATTTCTTTTCTGAGCTCCTCCTTCCATATGTAAAATTTACAATGGATTCCCTTACATATCCCTTAGGGCCATGATGATTTTCATGGTGGATATCTATGGGGGAGCCATTTTCCCTAAAACTGTCTGAACAACACCAGTAAACTGTCAACTAACAAAAGATTTTTACAAATTGTACAAATGAACACCTAGGAACTTAAAAAAAAAATGCACTATAACTAGTCTAACTCCTATAATCCAACACAACATTCAACGATTCAATCCATTCTATAGTACTAGTAATCCATAATAGTCGATTGTGCACAAAATCAGTAAAATAGAGCTTTTCTTGCAACTCAAAATCTTACACTACATCCTCTTACCTCAGGAAATGGGATCCTTCATGGATAAATATTATTTTCCAATGATTTTAGGCAGTTACAATAACTACCAAGCCTCAACCATCGAAAAGTATCTTTTCTTGCCAATGTTGTCATGCAACTTTGCAAAGTTGCAAATGTTGTCATGACAACATTTTGACAACTTTTACAATATTGCTCTGGCGCAGGAGCACCCTAAGGTCTTTGAAAGATCTTGTTAGTAATTTTGGCTTTTAGGTTAGTTTGACCAACCGCCAGTGAATAAGGACAATGTTATAAAATCCCAAGTGTGTCCAAGGTGTGTTTAGGGTTAATAGTGATTAGGGTTTGATAGTTGTTGAGTCAAGTTGCTTCTAGGGGTCTATATCCTTAGAAGTCAACCAAAAGGTCAAAGGGTTGAAAAAAAATACAAAATGGGGTGATTTTCAAGTTTTTAAAGGTTCTTAAGTGTTTTAGGGTCATTTGGTAAAGTTTTGAAACCAAATTGAGCCATTGAAGTTGATAGAATGTCATTTTGACAAAAGTTGTCAAAGTTGTCATGACAACTTTTGCAACTTTGCAAAGTTGTCATGACAACATTTCCTAGTTTTTAGGAATCGGCTTTAAATGTGCCCAAATCCTGACATGAGGGTCTAGACACGTGGGAATAGGATATATAAGGTGGAACAAACCCTAAACTGACAGTTGGAATTCATTTTGTACGGACTGATTATGGAGAAGTAGGTTTTTGCACTGTATTTGCAGACAGAACCATCATCCAATACCTTAATGGATTGAATGGGTTAAATTAAAGCATTGAGAGTCTTTTTTGTGGTATTTACTTAGTCTTTGTGGCATTATTTTAATCATTTGTGCATAGTGGTTAAAATTTTGTAAATCTTTTAGTTTTCAGTGGTTCTCTGTCCAGTTTTGGACCAGTCATGTAGATAATGGCTTTTATTGGCATTCCCGTGGTCCAAAGTCCTATGACCACTTGGAATCAAGTAAAGCATTGTATATACTATGTATATATAGTGTGTGGAGTGTGTGTGTGTGCAAGGAAGGCAAGAGAACATTCAGGCCCTAGGCGAGTACTAGCTATTCTGGCTAGGGGAACTGAATAGAACATTGACAATAGTGATTGCTTGGTGATTGGTGTGTGCCAATAAATGGTAGAGGAGTGTAGGGGCATATAATATAGACATGTTGATGGAAGGAGAAGCTCAGACGATGTTTTTAGATCAGCTAAAGAAAGTCAAGAAACCAAACCAATGTTCATGCCCTAGAAACCCTCAATTTTAGGGGTTTGGTGAAAGTCCATTGTACGGACAAGGTGGGAATCCAAGACCTAGAAAATATATAAATTTAGGAAAGACCCACAAGGAATATGTGTTTAGATATCAAGGGTGTTAAGGGATTTTGAGAGGAAATTCATCTTTTCTATGTTTAGGAGGGCTAATAGGCCTAAAAGACTAGAAATCTTGAACCCCATTGTAAATTGGGTGAAAGATCTACAAGATTGGATCAAGAAGAGTTGGAAGAGACTAGAAATAAGTCAAGATTACAATCCTCAAGAGGATGAGGAATTTGGGAGTTTAGACAACAAAGGTAATCCATGAATGGGAAGAGTTATGGAGAAGGAACTATTGAGGAAATTGAACTTGGTGGAGAGCTCCTAGTGTGTTAGAGGATCAGATAGGAAACCTCTAGTTAGGGTAGTGAATGAGACCCTAAGAGAGACAAAAAGAAGGTCCAGGAGAGAGAAAGAAAGATCTAGGAGTGGGAGCTCCCCATAAAATTGGTATTAGAGCCATTAAAAGACTTGGGAGTTGATTGGTGCATGTCAGAGAGGAGTGAATCCATAGGTGAGAACATCATGGTGACTAATGCCGAATTGGAAAGAGACTTGTATAAACAACAATACAAGAATATGATTCTTTAATAAGCAATGGAAGAAATGAAGATAAAGATGGAAGAGGTTCTAGAGACAACCAACAAGATGAAAGAGCAAATGAGTGAAGACAAAGATAAGGGGAAGAAACCAGTAGAGGAGGAGATAGAACCAGAGCCTGAACCTCCTCTACATGAGGAACCATTTATCAAGGCACTCAAAGAATTGAGTGGAAAGGCTCTAGAAGGAATTCCAGTGTTCTTTGGTAAGATGGAAGCAGGGATGGTTATGAAATGGATTGAAGGTATGGAGAACCACTTTGAATGTGATGGGATCACAGAAGCACAGAAGGTAAAGATAGCCAAGTCTAGGCCAAGAGGACAAGTACTCACATGGTGAAAGTTTCTATAGGAAGAAAGGGAGAAAGAGGGAAAGAAGCCCATAGAAAATTGGAAATCAATGGTGGAAAAAGTGAAGGAGAACTACCTTCCAGAAGACTATGACATTCAGCTACACAAGAAGAGATAGAACCTTAGGCAAAAGGATCTAGATGTGCCATCATACACTGAGGAATTTCATAAACTTTGTCTTAGATCAAGGATACAGGAGACAGAGAGAATCAAGGTTTCTCGGTACCTTAATGGATTAAGGTGGAATATACAAGAAGAAATCAGTCTCTTTACCCTAACTTCTATTTATAGTTTTTATCAAATGGCTTTGAAAGTGGAAGAGAAACTTAGGAAGAAACAAGATTCTAACTCCAGAGGGAAAGGAAGGGGTAGAGACAATAGAGGTGGCCATAGAGGAGGCACAAGTGGAAGATGCAATGATAGGAGTCAAGGTGACTCTAGATATATAGAGCAAGGACATGAATCAAGAAATAGGGGTGGATACAATAGAGGAAGAGGATCTTATAACAATGGAAGAGGAAGATCAGGGGGTTTTGGGAGAAGTTCTCATTTTTCTTCCATGAAATGCTACAATTGTGGACAATTGGGGAACCATGCATATAGATTCCCTAACAAACCCTTAGCTTCACAAGGAGAGAAGAAGATAGCCTATGTCTAAGAAGAGGACTGATCTAAACAATCAGAGGTGAGTCTAGATTTAGAGAAAGGAGAACACCTCATGTTGAGAAGAATTTTGATCAAGACACCCACCAAAGATGAAAATAAGTAGAGAAGGGCTCTTTTTAGGGTCAAGTGCAAAATATTGGGGAAAGTGTGTACATTGATCATTGATTCAGGATCCATAGATAATGTTATATCTTAGGAGGTAGTAGAGAAGTTGAAACTCACCAAGATTCTACATGTGTGTCCCTATAAAGTTACATGGTTGACCAAGGGGAAAAACATCTTGGTAAATGAGCAAGTGTGGGTAGAGTTTACCATTGGTAAGTATCAATATAAGATACTTTGTGATGTGTTTCCAATGGATGCTTTCCATCTGTTGCTTGGAAGACCATGGTAGTATGACAGGGAAGCTATCCATAATGGGAAACAAAACAAGTACTCCTTCAAGAAAAATGGGGTAACTTTCAAAATTTAGTCTCTACTAGAAGAAGACATAGTGGAGAAGACATAATCTGGTACATTGTCGATGAGTGGGGAGGAATTACTAAGGGATATGAAAGAGGAAGGAGTTGGCTATGCAATCATGTTAAAGCCAAAGGAGGAGGAGACTCATAAGCAAGCACCTATGCCAAAATAAGTGAAAGAACTATTGGATCGGTTCAAAGACATAATATGTGAGAGTACACCAACTACACTACCACCAAAGGGGGAGATAAGTCATCAAATTGACTTTGTACCAGGAGCATCTTTGCGAAATAAGGATGCATACAAAATGACATTGGAGCAAAACAAGGAGATAGCCAGGCAAGTACAAGAACTTTTGGACCAGGGGTTGATCAGAAAGAGCATAAGCCCATGTGCTATCCTAGTGGTGTTGGCTCCTAAGAAGGGAGGTAAGTGGAGGATGTGTACTGATTCTAGGGCAATAAATAGGATCACTATTAGATATAGATTTCCTATTCCTAGGATAGAAGATCTGATATATTGTTTGGGGGGTGCTAAGTACTTCTCTAAAATTGATTTGAAAAGTGGTTACTATCAAATTAGGATGAAGGAAGGTGATGAGTGGAAGTCAGCCTTTAAGACTATAGAGGGGTTATATGAATGGTTAGTTATGCCCTTTGAGCTTACCAATGCCCCTAGTACCTTTATAAGGGTGATGAATGAGGTCTTGAAAGACTACATGGGTGTGTTTGTAGTTGTCTATTTAGATGACATCCTCATTTTTAGCAAGACAAAGGAGGATCATATGAAGCACTTGGAGTTAGTGTTGAAGAGGTTGCAGGAGGAAAAGATCACCATTAATCTTGAAAAGAGTGAGTTCATGAAGGAGGAACTAGTCTACCTAGGATTTGTAGTTTCTTAAGGTGTCTTGAAAATGATAAGGACAAAGTAGAGGCTATATTGAGCTGGCCTACTCCTAAGATAGGAACTGAAGTTAGGAGCTTCCATGGGTTAGCCCAATTCTATAGGAAGCTCATTAGGAGATTCAGTGAAATTTGTGCTCCAGTCCTAGAGACCATTAAAGGTGGGTTGAGAACCAAATTTGTATGGACCAAGGCAGCTAATGAGGGGTTTGAAAGGTTTAAAAGAGAAGTAGCCACTCAACCTATATTTTTGTTACCAAGTTTTGACAAACCTTTCATAGTAGAGTGTGATGCAAGGAGCATAACAGTGGGGGCTGTCTTAAGCCAAGAAGGCAGGCCTGTGGCATTTTTTAGTAAGAGATTGAATGAGGAAAAGTTTAGGTACACTTCTTATGACTTGGAGATATATGCTCTTGTACAAGCCTTAAAGAAAAGGAGGCATTATCTATTGCCTAAAGAGTTTTTTGTCTTTACATATAACCAAGCATCGAGTTATATCAATACTCAAGACAAACTTAGTTAGAGGCACAACAAATGGATGGAGTTTTTACAGTCATATGCCTTCACTATTAAGCATAAGAAGGGGGTGAAAAACAAAGTTGCAAATGCCCTTAGTAGAAGGATTCTTACAATACAGGAGGTTCAGTTGTAGAGTACAGGGGTAGAAGGGTTTAAAGACCTTTATGAAGGAGATGCAGACTTCTCAGTGATCTACAAGTTGTGCAAAGAATTTGAGAATCACTTTCACAGTGAGTATGCAAATTATACTATTCAAAATGGGTTGTTGTTCAAAGGTAAACACTTATGTGTGCCAAGGGGATCCATGAGGGAGAACCTCATACAAGAAAAGCATAATGGGAGCTTAAGTAGACATTTTGGATTGAACAAGACCTTGGATCTTATGGAGAGGTATTATTGGTGGCCAAAAATGCAGAGGGATATAAGGAGATATGTAGAGCAGTGTGGGGTGTGTGAAAAAGCAAAAGGGACTTCATCAAATGCAAGCTTATATCAGCCATTTCCCATCCCAAGTAGACCATGGGATTGCATCAGTATGGATTTCATTATGGGAATACCTATGACACCTACTGGTTTAGACAATGTGTTTGTGGTAGTAGACAAGTTTAGCAAGATGAGCCATTTTGTCCCATGAAAGAAAACACATGATGCTAGCCATATTGCCCATTTGTTCTTTAAAGAGATAGTGAGGATACATGGCTTGCCAACAAGCATAGTTACAGACAGAGATGTGAAGTTTATGGGACATTTCTGGAAGACACTTTGGAGAAGGCTAGGAACCAACTTGTCACATAGCTCAGCTTATCATCCTCAAACATATGGCCAGACAGAGGTGATTAATAGGGTACTTGGAAATTTGTTAAGATGTTTGACTGAAGAATATGAACAAAGTTGGGAGCAAGTGATACCTCAGGAAGAATTTGCCTATAATGATAGCACAAATCAGACCACAGGTAAAATCCCATTTGAGATTGTTTATGGGTTACACCCTAGGGGTGTACTTGAGTTGAGAGACCTACAAGTTTATGAAGGCATCAGTGGTCATGCTAGAGATTTCTCTCAGTCAATGAGAGAGGTACATGAACAGGTGAGGATGACATTAATGGAGGCCAATCAGAAGTTGAAATCCAAGAGGGATGAGGGATGAAGAGATCTAAAATTTGAAGTAGGTGATCTAGTAATGGTGTTTTTGAATAAGGCAAGACTACAAAAGGGGATACCTATTAAGTTGAAGATAAAAAGGATTGGGCCTTGCAAGGTGTTGGCCAAATATGGACCCAATGCCTATAAGGTGGAGCTACCCAAGGAGATGTCAATTTCTCCAATCTTATATGTGAAGGACTTGATAAAGTATAAAGGACCAGAGATGGATGAGGTATACTACAATACTGAAGTGAACAAGGATGTGGGAGAGTATAAGAATCTGGACCAGATCAAGCCACAAGTTGAAAGGATATTAGATTCAAGAGTGAAGAAACAAACCAGACATAAGGTCTATATGGAACATCTAGTGAAGTGGAGGCAGCAACCAAAGTTAGAAGCCACTTGGATAGCTGAGAGTGACTTCAAAAAGTATGGAATAAGTGAGGAATTCCTATCACCATAGGTACCTTAACTTGTTTGTTGCTGGGGGAGGATGGTGCAGGAGCACCCTAAGGTATTTGAAAGATCTTGTTAGTAATTTTGGATTGTAGGTTGGTTTGGCCAACCACCAGTGAATAAGGACTATGTTATAAAGTCCCAAGTGTGTCTAAGGTGTGTTTAGGGTTAATAGTGATTAGGGTTTAATAGTTGTTGAGTCAAGTTGCTTCTAGGGGTCTATATCCTTAGAAGTCAACCAAAATGTCAAAGGGTTGACCAAAACTCCAAAATGGGGTGATTTTCAAGTTTTTAATATTCTTAAGTGTTTTAGGGTCATTTGGTAAAGTTTTGAAACCAAATTGAGTCATTGAAGTTGATAGAATGTCATTTTGACAAAAGTTGTCAAAGTTGTCATGACAACTTTTGCAACTTTGCAAAGTTGTCATGACAACATTTCCTAGTTTTTAGGAATCAGCTTTAAAAGTGCCCAAATCCAAACATGAGGGTCCACACATGAGGTAATAGGATATATAAGGTGGAAAAAACCCTAAATTGACAGTTGGAATTCATTTTGTACCGACTGATTGTGGAGAAGTAGGGTTTTGCACTGTATTTGCAGACAGAACCATCATCCAATACCTTAATGGATTGAATGGGTTAAATTAATGCATTGAGAGTGTTTTTTGTGGTATTTACTTAGTCTTTGTGGGATTATTTTAATCGTTTGTGCATACTGGCTAACATTTTGTAAATCTTTTAGTTTTCACTAGTTCTCTGTCCAGTTTTGGACCAGTCATGTAGGTAATGGATTTTATTGGCATTACCATGGTCCAAAGTCCTATGAACACTTGGAATCAAGTAAATAATTGTATATATAGTGTGCAGAGTGTGTGTGTGTAGGGAAGGCAAGAGAACATTCAGGCCCTATACGAGTACTGGTTATTTAGGCTAGGGGAACTGAACAAAACAATGACAATAGTGATTGCATGGTGATTGGTGTGTGCCAATAAATGGTAGAGGAGTGTAGGGGAAGGTAATACATACATGTTGATGGAAGGAGAAGTTCAGAGGAGGTTTCTAGATTAGATAAATAAAGTCAAGAAACCAAACCAGTATTTATGCCCTAGAAACCCTCAATTTTAGGGGTTTGGTGAAAGTCCATTATACAGACAAGGTGGGAGTCTAAGACCTAGAAAATATCTAAGTTTAGGAAAAACCCACAAGAAATATGTGTTTAGATTTCAGGGGTGTTAAGGAATTTTGAGAGGAAATCCATCTTTTCTGTGTTTAGGAGGGCTAATAGGCCTAAAAAGGCTACAAGGCCTAAAAGACTAGAAATCTTGAACCCGATTGTAAATTGGGTGAAAGATCCACAAGATTGGATCAAGAAGAGTTGGAAGAGACTAGAAAGAAGTCAAGATTACAATCCTCAAGAGGATGAGGAAGTTGGGAGTTTAGACAACAAAGGTAAGCCATGAATGGGAAGAGTTATGGAGAAGGAACTATTAAGGAAATTGAACTTGGTGGAGAGATCCTAGTGTGTTAGAGGATCAAATAGGAATCCTCTAGTTAGGGTAGTGAATGAGACCCTAAGAGAGACAAAAAGAAGGTCGAGAGAAAGAAAGCTCTAGGAGTGGGAGCTCCCCATCATGCTCCAAACTAAATCTTATGACCTCTAACCTATACCAAATGATGTTATAACATCATAGAGGCCATTTTAGGCACACATCCGAGATTTTCTAAGCCTTCTAGGCTTTTAGACACAAATTCCCATTTTAGGCTAACTAAACCACTAAACACTAATAAAAGAAAAAACAACTAGAGTGAATTGAACCTAGTCAGATACACCTAGGTACAAACTAACAAGACCATCTAAGGCCTAAAAAATACTCCTGACTTGGCTAAGGTCAGTAAAAGCCACATCAAAACTTAGAACTCAGGATTAGCCTAGGTGCTCCTGCACCAACCATCCAGTCCCCTGAGTTGATTTTGGAGTACATTGCCTGATTTGACCCTAGTAGTAGGCAAATAAAGAAATCAAATAATGATATTCTGGTTACCCTAGACATGAAATCAATTCATAATTTCTTAGGGCTACCTATAAGAGTAGAATATACTAATTGGGACTTCTCATTGGCTACATATTTTTTTAATGAGAAGAAATCATAGTGGAGAGGTGATATATTTGTGGATTGGTTCCAAGCCAAGAGGGAACCTAGCTCCAAACTCCCTAAGACTCTATATGGAACAAATCTCAAAAGAGAGATTGTGGATATTCTGGTACTACTACATCTGATGACATGTAACTGATTAAATGTTTGAAGATGTTAAGTTGATCACCGAAATGTAGAAAGATAATGCAAGACATTAAATCAGTTAATGGATTGTATTTTCATTGATTTCAACTTGATATAATCTAATCGGTTATATTCAAAGTGTCAAAGACTTCAGAGAATCAGAGAGATAAAGATTATGCTTTCAATAATGCATAAAAGACCAACATTCACTAAGTGACTTCAAACACCGACGGCTAGTGGAAATCGAAGGATACATAAAACTGAGAGAAAAGTCACAGTGATGCCCAAGCAACTAACAAGCATTATCGATGAGAAGAATCACAAGCATTACCGACAACCAGAGTTACAGTGTTAACCAATAGACAAACAAGCCCTAAGGATAGACAACCCCAATGGACAAACAACACTGATGGAGAAGCCTGAGGAGAACTGAAGTGTTGACCGAAGCTATCAAAGAGTTAAAACACCAAAGTTAACTGAAGTTCAAAAATGATAAAATACGTAGCTGGCAGACCTAAAGATAGACTTAACTGGTTGTTGACATTGTTTTCATCGACAAGTTAAAGCCAGAGATAAGTAAAATATTTAAAGCTATTTTATCCAGTTGGCAAGAAGATTTCTATGAGACAAAACACAAGTTAAGCTTTAAAGCAAGATTGGCTAAGATTGCGGATCACGCCAAGAACAAAAAAAATCAAGAAGTGAGAAACGATGATATCATGTCTATAAAGAGACAAATTAATTCATTATGAATTAAGGGGAGTGAATGAAAAAGAAGGATGCTGAAGAGAAACTGTTGAAGAACAACTTCATACAATCCTGATCAATCAAGCTGAGGAAAGAGCTAAAGATTTCTGTGGACACCGAGCAACAGAGAAGCACAACATCACTGAGAAGAAAGAAGTGGAGAAAAGGTCTTGAAAATATATATTGATCAGAATGGTTTAATGAGCTTACAATAGATCTGAAAATCTGCAAGTCTAAGTTGTATGTGTGAATAGATCATTTACTGTTTCAGTTTAACCATTGATTCAAAAAGTCTCTTAACCGATCAGGGCTTAAAAATATTTTCTATATTGAGATACATCCTAAGGAGTATCAAAAATTTTGATCATGAAGATAGCATGAGATGCCTGATACCATTTGACAAACTACACTAGGTTTGGTCATAGAAGGTAGCATAGAGATGCTCGATATCAAGTGACAAACTATTCTATTTAAATCCTCTAACAAGGTCACACCTAACAATGTGTTTGTAACCTTTAATAGGGTTGTCTCTTCACCGAGCTCACTTCAGAAGAGTGAAAATTTTGGGTTACCGGTCCCAAGTGGTTTTTCCCTTAGCAGGGTTTCCACGTTAAAAATCCATGTGTCAATGTGTTTATGAGTCATTACTTTAGTGTTTTGCATTACACATAACTAATATGGATTGATCGGTATACACTAAGCAATTTACTGGTTTTGGTAAATGAAAGACTTCTATTCGGTAAACATAAGAATAAGGTTTAAATAGTGAACTCCAAGCAGTAGCTATTTGATAAGTATATTTGAAGGCATACATCTTGTAGGACTGAAGATAACTAGAGGCTTAATATTGTGGTACTAAGTTTTTGTGTTGATTTATTGGAATATTTTTGAGGCCACTGATTCACCCCCCTCTCAGTTATTCTAACAATTGGTATCAGAGCTTGTGTTCTTAGATAGGGAGTTTAACAACTCAAGAAAAAGATCACAAGATGAACAAGCGAGATGTGCCCAAGTTGAATAAAGACAAATTTGCATCATGGAAAAGTAGAATAAGACTCCACCTATTAGGTATTGGTAATGATGTTACTCAACACCTTGATACTGAATATGTGTTGCCTACAGGACCTCACACTCTTGAGCAATTGAGAGAAAAGAATGAGCATAATTGCATGATGATAGAGCTTGCTTCCTCACTCTCGGATGCTAAGTTTGAAGATGTCAAAACTTGCACCTCTGTAAAGAAAATGTGGGATAAATTGAAGCTGGTACATGGAGGAGATGCTAATGTACTAAGAGCCAAGGAAGAAAGCCTAAGTGGGAGGTTTGGTGACCTAAGGATGAAAGAAGGAGAAAATATCACTCAGTATAGCTGCAGAATCAAAGAGGTAGTCAATGCTATCCGAGGAGTTGGAGGTGTACTTGAAGAAGAGATAGTGGTAAGTAAAATCCTAAGAACCTTACTATCTGTATATGCTATTAGAGTATTTTCTATACAATAAATGAGAGCAGTTGCAAACAATACAGTTACTCTAGATAGTCTGATTGCTAGACTGATTCCATTTGAGATGAATAACTTTGATAATAGTGTCTTACCATCTATAGAATCTGCATTCAAATATTCTTTGAAAATAAGTAAGTCAAGTTATAGACACACTATTAGAAATGATAGTGAAAGTGATAATGAGGATCAGGACTTGATGAGATTGAAGCACTAATGGAAAGAAGATTGCAGAGAGGCAAAGGTAGATATAAAGGTAAATTGCCACTTGTATGTTTTAATTGTAAAGAAGTTGTACACTTTGCTGCAAGATGTCCTAACAGAAGAAAAGATGACAGAAGTAATGATCGAACACATGAGAAGAAGTTTGACCGAGGTGATAACAAAGATTACCGAAGAAACCAACAATATGAAAGAAGAGATACTCAAGAGTACAAGGACAAAGGAAAGAAAGCATGTTACCTAGATGAGAACAGAGCTGATGATACTGACACCAAATCTGAAGAAGACATTGAGATGGTATTTGTATTCATGAAGGATGATGTAGACGAAGAAGAAGAAAGGTATGTAGAGATTGCACTCATATCTAAGGTTAGTAAGAATGATGTCTGGATTATAGATAGTGGCTGCACTCACCACATGATCGGTGATAAACAAAAGTTTGAAAATTTTGAATACTATAATGGTGGATCAGTAAGAATGGGTAATGACACAACTTGACCAATTGAAGGTAAAGGAACCATAATGTTGAATAACCTGATCAAATATGAAAATGCTTATTGTGTAAAAGGACTGAATTATAATCTATTAAGAGTTTCACAGCTGAACAATACAAGTCACTGAGTAGCATTTGAAAATAAGAAGGCAAAGATCTTCAATGAATCAGGAAGGTTGATCATAACTGGTGAACAGACCAAAGGTAACCTTTTCTATCTTGATGAAATTAACACCACTTGTTTGATGTCTAGAAATGAATACATATGGTTGTGGCATAAGAGATTGTGTCATGTGGATTTTGACAACATGATAAAGATAAGCAATAAAAGAAAAGTCAAAGGATTACAAAGCATGTCAAAGCCCAAGCATATCATGTGCGAGAAATGTCAAAAAGGTAAGATTACAAAGTATAGTTTCATAAGTAAAGCCCATACATCTAATGCAATTATAGAATTAGTCCATACTGATCTATGTGGACCGATGAGAACAAAGAGCTACTATGGAGATAGGTATTTCATTCTCTTCATAGATGATTATTCTAGAATGATAAAAATTATGTTCTTAAAAGATAAATCATAAGCATTCAAGATGTTTAAATGGTATAAGGCTATGGTAGAAAAGCAAAGTGGTAAGGAATTGAAATGCTTAAGATCAGATAGAGGAGGGGAATTTATTTAAGATGAATTCACTAATTTTTGTAATGAGCATGGAATTAAAAGACAGGTTTCTGCACCAAGAACACCACAACAAAATGGAATTCTTGAGAAGAGAAACATATCAATTGTCGAAGAACATTGATGATTGAGAAAAATATCACTCAAAATTTTTGGAGGGAAGCTGCCAGTACTGCTGTCTACACATTGAACAAAGTACAATTGAAGGACACAAAGAAGATACCCTATGAGATTTTTTATAGTTACACACCCAATGTAAGTTACTTCAGAATATTTGGTAGTCAATTTTATATTTTGAAAGATGAAAGAAATGGAAATCTTGACTCCAAAAGTGATGAAGGTATCTTTCTAGGGTATTCCACCAAAAGCAAGACTTATAAATGTCTTAACAAGTCATCTAACAAGATCATTGAAAGTGAAAATGTAAGAATACTAGAATTTGAAGAGAAGAATGATAAGGAAAGCAGAAAAGAACCAGAAGACTACAATAGGTTTTTTTACACTGAAGAACCTGAAACTCTACCCAAGCAACAAAACATTGCAACCGAGCATTAGGCTGCAATTACCAAAAATTAGAAAAATACTCAAGATGATGTACTGAGCGATGGAGATTAGAACAAAGGTCAAGATGATAATCAAAATGATGGACAAAGCTCTGAACCAAAAATTTCCAAGTATGTCAAAAGACATTGTCCACAGAATCAGATCATAGGAGACAAGAAGGCTGGAATGAGAACAAGAAGTAAGTCACTAAACACTGGATGCTTACTTTGTGATTTTGAGCCTAAATTTGTTAATACTGCACTTAAAAATGAAGAACGGGTTAGTGATATGAATGAAGAAATAGAACAGATTGAGAAGAATAGTACATGGACACTAGTACCAAGACCAGATGACAAGAATGTCATCGGTACCAAATGGATATTCAGAAACAAGCTGAATGAGAATGGAGAAGTCACAAGGAATAAAGCAAGATTAGTATGCAATGGGTATGCACAAGAAGAAGGTATTGATTATGATGAAACCTTTGCACCCGTTGCTAGAATAGAAGGAGTTAGAATTATTCTTGCTTATGCTACATTCAAAGGATTCAAGGTATATCAGATGGATGTCAAATCTGCATTCCTAAATGGAATACTAGAAGAAGAGGTATACATTAAACAACCAGAAGGGTTTGTTGATCCAGACAAGAGAAACATGGTATGTAGACTACATAAAGCCTTGTATGGATTGAAACATGCACTAAGAGCTTGGTATGAAAGACTTCATTCCTATCTCATTAGCATGCAATTTGTAAGAACAAGTGAAAATAACAATCTGTACTTAAAAGAAGATACCGATAGTAATATTCTGATTGCTGAAATATTTGTTGATGATATCATTTTTGGAGGAAATGAAATGTTATGCAAATCCTTTGCTAATAAAATGAGCAAAGAGTTTGAAATGTCTATGTCTGGGGAGATCAAATTGTTTCTTGGTCTATAGATTCTTCAACAAGATGTAGGCATATATATCACTCAGTCCAAATACATCAAGGAAGTGCTAAAGATATTCAAGATGGACGATTCCAAACCAGTTGGAACACCTATGGCTACTAGATGTAAGCTGACAAAAGAAGATAAGTCAAATGAGGTAAATCAGACCTTGCATAGATAAATTATTAGCAAACTAATGTATGTTGTTCATACCAGACCAGATATTGCACATGTAGTTGGAATAGTTGCTAGATTCTTTACTAATCCCAAAGAATCACATATGACTGTTGTCAAGAGAATTCTGAGATATCTAAAGAAAACCAAGGAATATGGCTTATGGTATAAAAGAGAAGGAAAATTTAAGCTACAAGTCTATACAGATGTTGATTGGGCTAGAAACATTGATGACTGAAAGAGCACAACTGGAGGATCATTCTTCATGGGTGACAGACTTGTCACATGGATTAGCAAGAAGCAAGGATGCATCTCTCAGTTTACTGCAGAAGCAAAATATGTTGTTGTTGCTGCAAATTGCTCCTATATTTCCTAGATCAAATAGTTACTGGAAGGTATGAATATGAATATTCTTGAACCAATGATTATCTATTGTGATAATACCACTGCAATTAAAATTTCTAAGAATCTAGTCATGCATGCTAATACTAAGCATATTACAATCAAGTATCACTATTTAAGAGAACAATTGCAAGAAAAAGAGGTGATACTGGAATATGTTCAATCAAAGGAACAACTAGCTGACATCTTTACCAAGCCATTACCAAAAGATACATTTTAGTACCTGAGACAGAGACTAGGAGTCTAACCCTTGTCTATCAGTAAATAAGTTGACTAGGAGGTTGCATCAGCCTATACACAAATCAAAATATCATACATGTTGATGTAATCATCAAGATAGACAACAACAGATACATCTGTACACAACAAGGTACAAATCTGTACCGAATACTAGAGATAATGTATTGCTGATGGATAAGGAAATTCAAGGAGTATATTATAAAAAGGGAATGAAAGATGATATAAAAGAATTGTTTGGCATTGTTGTCAAAGGGAGAGAGATTCTCATTATCAAAAGGGAGAGATGATCTCATTATCAAAGAGAGATTATATCATTATCCATGGATAAAAGTTCCTAAGAATTCAAAGGAAGAGTTAATCGATATCCATAGGGACAGATTGATTATATATGAAATATCCATCTAAGGGAGAGAAGTAAAAAAGGGAGAGAATACATACTAAGGGAGAGAATGCTGTCAAAGGAAAAAGAGATGATCAAGAAGAGGAATAGTCAAGGCAGTGCACATATCAGAAACAGAGACAGAAGCTGCTACATCTATACAGTATAAGAATTGAAGATTGAAGAACACACTCTGCAAGAAACAAATCTAAGCTATTTTGAGCTTACTGAGAGCCAGACATTTGTATTAGTTATAATAGGAGAGATTGATGAACTTCAATTGTTATATTTCATATTGTATTAGTAATAATATAGTGTGATAATGTAGTGTGTTTCCATCAATGCCAAAGGGAGAGATTGATGACATGTAATTGATTGAATATTTGAAGATGTTAATTTTATCACAGAAATGCACAAAGATAATGCAAGACATTAAATCAGTTAATGGATTGTATTTTCATTGATGTCAACTTGATATAATCTAATCAGTTATATTCAAAGTGTTAAAGAATTTAGAGAATCACATGTATAAAGATTATACTTTCAGTAATGCATAAAAGACCAACATTCACTAAGTGACTTCAAACACCGACGGCTAGTGGAAACTGTAACACCCCAAAATTGGCATCTTGCAACCCTAACCAATTTTGTTGTATTTATCATTCTTTTGAATCATCGAATTCCTATTGTACTAGGCGATTCTGAGTTTCAAATGACTCTACTTGACTGAAGTGTCAAATGTAGAAAATCCTAAATTTGCATTAATCACATACTATATTTAATTCCTAAATATCAATTGTAATTGGCTAAATAAACCCTACGATCAAATTAATTTAATTAAAAAGTCCTAGCACTTTAATTAAATTAAATTCACCCTTTTTAGCTAAAATACATAAAAAAGGAAATTAAATAATATTTGATTATTAAATAAATATCCTCATTTCAATAATTGAATTTAATTATTCAAATAATTAAGAAAATGTATTTATGAGGTCATATTTTATTTATTTAATCAAATAATCTCTCCAAAATCCTCACTTCAGTTCAGAAATGGAAACTTTGAGTTGACTGAAATTCAAAAGTGCAACTAATTAGTTAACTGCTTCCTTCACTTAAAAAGACAACAGTTCACTGTTTCTCTCAAAGGAAACTTGCTAATCTAAACTGGATTTTGAGGTGTTGACCATTTCTCTAAAAGTAAACTTTCCATTCTAACTGAACCCTCATTCTATAAAAGAACTCTTTTATTCTCATTCAAGGAGAGAGAATTCATTGTTGCATCGAATCACTGCTGCATTTTCAATTCAATAGTTTTCATGCATTTCAACTCTCACATTTCTTAGCTTGCATTGGAAATAAACTAATCTCATTTTTTGATTAATCATGTCTAGTCTAGCTTCTTTCAAGCATTCTTAGATTAATCTCATTTCTAGATTAATATTGCAATGTTCAATTTCTTAGCTTAATCTCATTTCTAGATTAATCTTGCAATATGTCATTCCTAGATTAATCTTGCACTTACTTTTCTAGATCAAATCCTCCATTCTTAGATTGGTCTAGGTTGTTGGACTCTTGATTATGAGAGCTATTCAAAAACCCCGTCTAGATAGGAGGCAACAGGTCGAATCATATAGGCATGCAGGATGAATAAATCCATATTCATTCTTGTGTGTGACTGGTGAACAATGACCATGTTGAAGTGTATGGCTAAATAAGAAGGCCACATTGAGCATATATATATTTTTGATGCCCACCATGGGGCAAAAGATTCAATTTCTAACCTCATTATTAACTTTTGTATTCAACTATGTTTGTTGTTTTGATGTTGCATGCATGTTTTCAATTATTTGATCATATCTCCTAAACATCTTGGAATCTTTTTATGGAATTTTTACTGCAGGTTGGGGATGGTATCAGGAGCATACAATCCAAAAATCAGATTTTTTTGATTAATTTTGTGTGATTTATATTTTTTTTATGATTTTTCATAAAAAATTAATTTTGAGCGCAAATTAGTGAATTTATTTAAAAAATTTACATTTCTGGAAATCTCTTCAAATTCCAAATGGGGTCTATTCTCTGAGTTTTTTAATTTTGATGACAAATTATGACCAAAATAAATACATCTTTGAAATTTGGTCTATTTTGAGAAATAGGGTCCCTAGGGCACAAATTAAGGATTTTTTTTGAAAATTCTTACTTTTTTGGAAAGCTCACTGATTTTTAAGAGGGGTTATTTCTTCCCATTTCTATTTTTCTGGTCTAGATATATATCTAAAATTTGCATCTTTATGACTAGGTAAAAAGCATAAAAAAATCAAGGTGCACTTTTTCTAATTTCAATTGATTTGTATGCTTTTTGTTTGTATGCATGTTTTTTGTGTTACTGATGATTTGTGCAACACTTTGGCAATCGTGGGATGAAGTCAAATTGATAAAACTACTAATGTGTTTGATGTAGGACGTTGAAAAAGAAGACTAAAAACACAAACTAGTAACAAATTGTCTTGCAGGTTACCTTGATCGATAGAACGCTAAACATTGTGCTTGCATATTGTTTTTGTTTTATTAAAATAGGAATGAACATGCAATACTTTTTAAAATGAACTTCTATCTGATATTTTAGGGATGGCAATAATGTCAGGAAACTATGCTCTCGCACTTTTGAGATGATCACAAATCCAGAAACATTATTGTCATTTTCTTATGTGTTTGAAGTGTCTATTTAGATTGTAATCCTAAGAATTATATGAATGTATCCTCTCCCCTTTCCTTTGTGGATCTTGGGTGTAAGAGAAATTCATATAATTATTTTAGCATGGATACCTCCCGAGAGCTTTAATAGAGCCAGTGAGAGTGGATTGCCAAACTGGTAATAGGCTAAAGCCAAGCCCTTCCAAAATGGTATATAAAAATGTCATTGTGATTAATCTCACAGTGAATAGGTGTTTATTGCATTATACTGGGAAAAAAATCTCCCTCAGTACCCTTATGGTGCATTAAAACTTAAAGAATGTAACTTCTGTAGGCTGGGAGGCCTCCATAACAGAGCTAATTTGCTGCAAGTATAACCACCTGAATGAATGCCCTGACTACACACTTTGTTCTAGTAACCAAAATCCCTCTATCTATTGGCGTGAAAGGTTAGAGACCGACTAAGATGTCCCACACTTTTACGGCTCTTAGTAGAGACAACAGTCCCTTGGGAAGTCATCACCCTTGGGATTCAAAGCTTGGTGTGCCTGAGAAGTCAATGCACTGTAAGGAGGAGCCCATGCCTCCAAGCTTCTAAGTTGTCCACTATGAGTAGGCATGGATGAACTTCGGTTCAAGTGGGAATTCAACAGATATTTCCCTGGCTTACCTAGGATTGTGGTGTCTCTGTACTTTTTACAAAAACCATTTTTCTTGATGTGTCTTGCGTGAGTGAAACATCAAAAAATAAAAACAAACATACAAACATTCAAAACGAACATCAAAATGCTCATTCATATTCAAAATCTGCACTTCTAGGTGTTAGTTGTCAAACTCTTGTCTGAGTTTCTGCATCTACTATCAAAATGCTGAGAATCTATCAACTTGCTATCCAATTGCTATTCTGTTGTGAAGGTTTTGTCTGACCTTTAACAAATCTACGTTCTCATCAACATCACTACTAGTCTGTCTTTGACTGCAATCTATTGACAGTCTGACTCATTTTTGTTTTTCAATCTGACTTTGCTATGCTATTCCAAGTGACCCATTATCTATTTCAATCTTATCATCTTTGTCTATACTATCCTTATCCTGAGTTGTGAAAGCAGGTTCGTCAACCTTGACTCAAGATCGGAGTCATTGCTATCTCTGTCTCAGTTGGACATTATCTCTTTTGTCCTTTGGTCTTGGACTTAGTCATCACTTTAGATATTACTTCAACATCTGTCAGTCAATCAATTGATTCATCATACCTTCTTACAATGGGTCAAAGCAAAGAAGAGATTCTTATGGCAACTTTATCAAAAAAACTTGAAAATTTGAAGTCTGAACTTCAGGAATTGAACAAGAAGAAAAAGGATACTTCATCCGACGAATCCTCATTAAGATCAACCTATCCTTTGCTATTTGATCATGATTCTCACATCTCTCCACTTTCTTCCAACATGAATAAATCTTGGTATGACAATCCCATCTTTGATCAAGAACAGTTTTACGACAATCCTATTTTTGATCAAGAGAATGTAGAGGAAACTATGACAGAATTAGATGAAAGTCTTTTCTATCCACAAAAGAAGGATATTGCAAGTCAAGAAGCATCTAATTTTCCTTTATAAAGAGTCTTTACTCCTTTGGGACAATCTTATAAATCAGCATTAGAAGCACTTCTTGAGAACAATCTCATCACATTGCCTCTAGCCACATCATGTGGATTCAGATTCTTGAGTCCCTATTATGCATATCATCAACATAACAAGCATAAAAATTCATCTTGCATGGAGTTGAAACATAATATTCAAGATCTCATAGATGATGGCATAATCGAAGTGGAAAATCCTAATGAATCATCTAGTGAAGATACTAATCTCAAGCATGATCAATATCAGGAATCCATGTCTAGAAATGGTTCCCATATCACATCTACTTCTTCCACCATTCCTTTATCTCCTAAAGCTTCACAACCAGACACACCATCTCTATCAAGAACTGAGCCTAATGCTGACTATGTCTACTCTCAAGGAATACCTCTAAAAGAGATCCAAGCTAATCAACGTACAGATGCAAGCCTTTCTCAGGCTTCAAAGATCATAGACCTAAAGTTTCCATGTGCTTCAATGCTTATTGTGCCTATCCTAAAGGATTCTCCATCAACGCATCAAGAATCCTTCATGCAATTCAATACTCCTACCTTGTCCTTAGAAGTGGCTCCATGTCAAGGAGACAATCCATAGTATGAACAAACAACTATTAGTAATGATCAAAATCAAGACACCATCCATCCTTATCCAATGGTCGACCAAAGTTACACATCTCTAGAGTCTCATGATGATTTTATCATCCCCTTCCATTTCTGCCCAGAAGAAACTCTTACATCTCCTATATATTATCCATCTCCCAAGCAAGATCAAGATATCATTTCCACCATCTCTAAGGAAACTATTGAAAATCAAGAGAAAGACACCATTTGTACACCATCTAAAGATCCTTGTCAAGATCAGAGCATCCCATCATCTCCTCATCATGATCCTCCATATCCACCTCAAGAAAACATCGTTCCTCCAAATCCCTTGTAGAAAAATAAATCCAATCAAGCTTCAGATGCTCTTATCAAAGTTACTCCTACCGAAGCTACTCATGCTCCTGTTGATATACAGATGAATTCTAAAGAGAAGATCCTTGGTCATGTAGCTCACCCTAAAGATGTTGATATCCCTTCCACACATTATATCCCTCCATTCAAACGTAACTATTTTCCTTCACCATTATCCAATTCCATTCTTGGTCCTTATATCTCAAAGCTAAAACCCTCAAACCTTCCGTCTATATTGGGTCCTTATGTCCCTCCATCTAGCACGCCTATCAATAGTAGCTTGTCATCTGCTTACCCTATCTCCTATCAAGGTCAACAAAGACATACATCCTTGAACTCTCCCTATCAACCCATCCATATGAACCAGTCATATCGGCCCTATTCATCCATACTTACCAAGTCTTTAGGAAGCAATTTGGACGTGCAACGAAGAAATCAAAAATAGAAGAATCCACTTACATATGAAGATCACTATGTCCAATCTAATCGACATGTGACTACAAAGAGATCGCAAAGGTCCACTAAGCAAAAAATAATATCAAAGAAAATATGGGTTTCTAAATCCATCATGGATGCATTGCATTCTAAATCATCCAAAAACAAAATAAAATCAAAAGCTATGTGGATTCCCAAGTCTCTTCCAAAGGACTTGGATACAAAAAGAAAATCAAAAGCTATGTAGATTCCCAAGTCTCTCTTATTAAAAGACTTGAACAAAAAGGAAAAGTCAGAGTTGGCATCCAAGCTTCCAAAGTCTTCCACTTCAGCTCCATCTAAACATCTCCCATCTTTTAACTCTATTTTGGGCCCTCATGTCCCAAAATCCATTACCTTGCATACTTCATCCATTTTGGGTGTTTGTGTACCAAGATTCATATCAAAACCTAAAACCATTTCACACACTTTTCCTCTATCATTCCCCCATCCTTCAAGATATGTGTTGATGTTGATCTTTCCTACACAAAACTCTCACTACCGCACCCAATATCCTACCCCTACCTGCTATCCTTCCATGTTGGGTCCTCACATTCCTTCTATTCCTCTCATTCAGTCCATTGCATAAATCCATGGCTACCATCTCCCTTATTCTCCATATCATTCATCTCTACCATCACCCTATCAAAATCCTTGAGCATACTTTCGGTATCCTTGGCCTACCATAGAATATCTCTCTAAGGAGCACTATCTAAAGAGCAAGAAGCTTAAGTTCCTCCATAAAATCAAAAAGTACAAAAAAAAGAAAAAAAAAATGTGCCTTGGTGAAAACCTGGTAAACAGGCACCTTGGTAGAAAAAGTAAAGAAAAATCAATCTGTCCTATGGTGAAAACCACTTCTTGTGGTGCCTTAGATAAGTACCATGATGAAAACCTGACAAACATGAGTCATGTGTAATTCCTCCTACTTGCACTTTTCACTTGGGGGCAAGTTCCTTCCATGTAATCCTATATATCACATCTTACATCCAGCTAGCTCGTGAGCATCCATGTTCCTTTTCGTGGATGATCTTGACAAGGTTGAACCTGTTAGAAACACTGAGAGGGGGGGGGGGGTGAATTAGTGTTTGTCACTTTAATTTATTTTAGCAACTTGAAACTTAAATCAAATAGATAAAAAATGAAGCATAACACAATAACACAAGATATGTTTACGGGGAAACCTTGATCAGAGGAAAACCCCAATGGGAATTAGTACCCACAAATGATTGTACTAGTCTTATGAACTTGTTATAGTTCCTTTGACCTGTTAGGAGCAGTCTATACAATGCAAGTACAATGACCCTATTAGGAGTCTTTTACAAAACCCTGTAAAAGGTGAATGGCTCACTGACAGAGCTCACTGCCCAATAGGATGAAGGCGACAACCTTCAGATAACAGATATGTACACTATATCAAAAGATGAACTGTTGTTATGACACTGTTGTCTAATCAGTTCCATTTATGCACTGATGCTCTAATCCCTCAAAGAGATTTATCTCATACTAATTTATTTGTACTATTCTTCTGGATATCTTTTCTGCATATTTTGCACTCTATCACTTAATACAAAATTGCATGTTAAGTATATATACATGCCTGAATAAACGCGACCAAAAACAAGACCTTAGTCGGTCCAAAATCAACATACACAATGCTTCCAAATGAATTGGCTTAAGCATGTTTACATGAGTGTTAAAGATACAATTAAAACATATTACAATAGGAGCATGGCCATTACAAAACAAAATATTATACGCTAATCAAAATCTGAAGTCGGCTTCATGCTTTGTTTTCTAAACTGCTAGTGGCACTTGAACTTGTTGTAACTTCTCTGTACTAACATATCTTACCATGAATGTATATACTAAGCTTAATAACATATCATAAAGCTTAAGTATAAAGGTGCAAACTCTGACTAGATTGTACGCACGTGCGTTGGTGCACTGATCAACTGTGTATCTCTGTTCTGTTATGTTTTCTATACTTAGCCAAATTTTGATCTTCAAAGTTTGTGAACTTACTTGTCAAAACTTCATATGACTTTGTTGCCATTATGACAACAAAAAATTAGTCACATAGACCCCGAGTGTCAACTTTCCAACAATCTCCCCCTTTTACATTAATGGCAACAAAGGAATGCGACCAAGTTACTTAAAATTTGACTTACCAACAAAAATTATAAGTTTACTGTACAACATACTCCTTTATATGCTCTACTCCCCCTTTGAAATTAATGACAAAGGTGCCAAAAATTGAAGTTCCTAAGTACTTACTCCGAGTACACATCTGGGTATGCAATCTAAAGATTCTTGATTTCTTGTTGCCAAAATGCCTTCAGTGCATCAACAGTCTGAAGATGGGCGCTTAATGCATATGTGAGCTTCTCCATTTTTTTCATATCCATGTAGGGGACTTGATCATATGTGACAATGGTTACATCAATCTATTTGATGTTCTCATTTAATATAGCTAAGGAGGGCGCAAGTGCATTTCTCAGTTGGGTTTTCTTAGTCCTTATCTTGCTGATCCCTATCTTGGCCTTTTCAATCTTGTCTATCTACCCTTGATAGATGTTGTTGCATATGTTGATGTCTTGGGAGGATGTTTCAACTGATTTCCTAATGTTTTCAACCAAAATGTCTGCTTCCTCAATCTTCTTGATGTGCTCAGAAGTGAATTTTCCTCTGTTCATATAGTTAGCTATCACCTTCCCGCCTTTTGCTGCTAACTCTTTCAGAATTGTTTGACCAATCTTCAATGAGTTAAGATCTAATGAGAATTTATTGACCAGTTCATCCAATCTTCCCTTTTTGTACTCATCCTCTACAGTTTTAGTAGCTGAATCTACTAGACTTGTGAAGTTTGCTTTGAAGCTTGTTAATATGCTATCGACATCATCAACTGACTGAATATTTGCCAATTTCTTCTCTGTTGGCACTAGGTTATTCAAAATGTTTACTGACTCAAGAAAGAGAGGATTTCTCATAACTTGTTTCTCTTTGGCTTTCTCCATGGCTAATACACTGATTTTGATCAAGTCTTCTTCTCTCCATGCATCTAGGTTCACTGAGTCAGGGGTCAAACTTGACAACAATGATATTGATGGTTTGATAGATGGCGTGAATATAACATTTTGAATAACATCCATACATTCAATTTTTACTGGGATCTCCATAGAGGGTGGTTCATTAGATTGATTATCTTCCTCATTATTCAAATCTGTTGAGTTTTTAGAGAGAACTTCATCTTGCTGCAAGGGAGTATTATCAATGCATACCTTCTATGTTTCTTTAGTGTTGACAAATGCTTTTTCAAATTTCTTCAAGTCATTATCTGAAGTTGTCATTGTAATTTTAACATCATTGATCATAATTGTTTCATCTGAATCTTTGACTGTGTCAGAGGGTGATGGAACTTTGGGTGTTGAATCCTATGGACCTGTCATAGGCACATTAAGAATCTCTGGTTCTTTTACTTGTTTTGAAGGAACTGGAGTCACTTTAGTTGTAGGCGCCATTGATGGATACATATATTTGTCCAAAGATACTTGCTCAAATGCTTTTTCAGTCTCATTTCCAACCAGCTCATACTCTTTATTCATAATGTAAAGAGTTCTTGTCTTGGTTCTTAAATGAGGTTTTACCAGATCTGACAGGTTTTGCCTTCTCATCATGTGAGAAAATAGGGAGAATATTATCTAATGTTTCTTCTCTAATCCTCATATCTTCTTCTATTGCTTGTCTTTTCATTAAATCTAGTATATTCCATAATTTGTCTGGAATGACTATCTTAAGTTCCAAGACTGTCCTTTTAAACTTGATCATATGAGAGATAATCATAGAATGTATTTCTGATTTATCTATCTCTTGGTACTTGTCATAGACATCTGTAATTGAATCTGGTCTTCCTTCATTAATGATTCTGTTCCTTAAGATCTCAAGACTAGGTTTGAATCCTACCTCAGGAGGGGCTTGAGTATTCTTTACTTTGCTCCATGTTGCCCTTGAGGGTGGGTGGCTTGTGGGAACTTGCTTCCTTCTTCTAGTCAATTTTCTTGGTACCGAAGGTGGAGAGGATTCCAGGTCAATAGTAGTAGAGGGTGCAAATGTTCCTTCATTAGACTTCTTCTTTTTCTACTTGTGGATATCATCTGATTTCTCTATTTTGACTTTTGCAGGTATTTTCCTAAGTTCTCTTGCAATTTTAGCTTCCTTAGATTTGTCTAGGTGTTCTTGGGTGACACCATGAACTTGTAGGATGTTGGATGTAATCCTTGATGCCTTCCTCTTATTATCTGCACTTTATAAGACAAAATCAACTTGATTTTTCTTCTCTCTGTATGTGCCCCATCTAGGCTCTTTTGGATATTTAGGCGCAGATAAGAGAACTTGTGCATAACCTTCCAAAACATGTTCTTTAACTTCATAACCAAGTGGGTGAATCCATTTGGTTCTTGGTTCAAATTCTTCCATACAAGTATGGTCAGTTTCCACCATGAAGCATATGGTGTCCTTATATTTCTCAACTATCTTCTCCGGTATTCTAAACCTCTTCTGCATCTTGATCCTGAATGTCTTGATCTCCATATCCATAAAGTCCTTTAAATTGCTTTCTGATGTAGCTTTTAATGAAATTTGAGACAAAGTAGGTTTTCTTCTGTCTAGGTAAAGATTAGAGACCTTACCAACAATACGAAAGTATAGGTATATGATCAATGAGCCAAATCTGAATATTTTGCTTCTGTCATGCTTGATAGCTTTAATTTTCTCAATTAGTTGTGCGCGCAATATCCTACAAAGATTATATTGTGTGTTATCTCTTGCCATCCTTATTGCTGCCAGAATTGTAGCTGTAGATACACTGTTAATTCTGCTAGTGTGTTGAAACTTGTAGCCAAGTATCATGGTGATGAGTTTGATGTCTTTTTCCACAATAGGATCAACAATCATCCGGTGCCTATCGCTTCTAGATAAGCATACCCGCTCAACCTGTTTCTTGACATCCTTTCTAGTGGGAAGAACATGTCCAACCTTAGAGAGTCTAGTCATCTCATGAATGAGGTCAACAGTAATGCAGACAGGAACTTCACCAATTCAAAACAGATAATCATGAATCCTACTAAGTAGAATTTTAACCCATTCTGGTTCATAGAACTCATGCGCATTTGTATACTCAAAAATAGGGTTATCCATGAGATGTGAGAATTCATCTTTGAATGAGTAATTAGGTTTCATCATTGATGCCATGAGTGTTGTTATGCTTTTCTCACCAATAGACTCCTTCTTACAGTAGATGTAGGCGCGTATGTCCTTTACATGCATGAATCCTAACGAAGTCTTGGAGAATGCCCCTTCTACATCATCTAGTACTGACTTGAATGGATGCTTTTTAAACATGAATCACTTACTTTCAGTGATATCAAAGACTACAGGGGTTTCCATACTTACTTGTTGATTGCCTAAATAGGGTTTTTCTAGAGTTTTGAAATGACACATCCGTGCTAGGGTTCTCTTTCAACTTCAACTCATTTTTCTAACCAACAAATTGATTATCCTTCAACACTTCGATGCTTGTTTCTCCTGTGCTCTCTGAATGCTCAATCTTGAATGCAAAGTGAAGATATAAGATCTTTTACTAACTTATATATAAGTTACGACATTTAATGTTGGTTGTTGTAATGTGGTTTTCACTGATAATTTCTATCTTTGTTTTTGTTGAAGTATAAGCTGCGCGTCCATGCATACTATCTCAACTCGTGACCAAATCCATGAATCCATAGGTGCATACTCAGAGGTGAGTATACCATCCACATAGGGGTTTAGAGCTAGAATAGCCCCCTTATGACCATGAGGGTCATCTAACCAGAAGTAGAAGTTGCGTCCACTATGGATGCATAAACTACCTTGTTAACATCATCATCTTTCTTTACTTCAACCCATTTTTTACTTGAATCTTCTGTAGCTTTTACAAACTTGACTTCTCCAGATTCTTCAAATAATGATCCTTTAGGCTTTTCTTCTCTTTGTGTTCTAGATCTGGAAAACCTTGAGATATGTCCATCTTTGTTACATGAGTGACAAATGATTGGAGGTCTATTGATATTGTTTACCACATTGCACTGCTTGACTATGTGTCCATTATAATTACATATCTGACATGTAATATTTAGATAGATTCTCTAAGGTTGATTTCTTTGATTGTATTGAGTCATGTTTCTTTGGTTCTGCTGTGATTGATTTCTCTGACTAGTTCTGCAATGTATAACCCTATGACCAAATTTAGTACAGGAGTAACAATATCCATTAAAGGGTCTTACCTCTTTACAATCTCTTGCCAAATTTCCATGCTTGTTATAGGCATAAAAAGTTCTGTTAACTATCTTGTGTTCATCTTTAGATGATTCTGCTCTAGCTTCTATGAGATTCTCAGTAGCCTTTGCATATGTAGGTTTTTCTTGTACTTTCTTACTTTATTGTATTTTATTGGTTTCACTTTGTGCTACACTGTATCCAACACCAGTAGTATCTCCTCTTAACTTTGTGCATAGAGTTGTGATTGAATTAGATCAGAACTTGTGTGTAGTTTTTCAACATGATTCTTTGCTTCTGTCAATTCATACTCTATCTTTTTCTTGATGTTTTCCAACTCCAAGATCTTCATATTTGCTTGCATAAGTTCTTCATCTAATTGTTTACTTTCTTTGGTCTTTTCTTAAATAGCTGTTAGGCTATTTGTTAGTTGTTCATTTAGATCTTCAATCTTGTCCTTCAGAGACATGTTTTCTTCATTCAACTTTTTGACCATTTTACCCAAATCATTCGTAGAGTAATCTTTCAAATCTTTCCTTAATTTTTTGATAAGCATTTGGGATCCATCAAATTTTAGTTTTAGTTCTTCATTTTCTTTTTCAGATCTGTCAATATCATCAAGGGATGCTTCAAGATTCTTTTTTTAGATGTTTCACTTCTACTGAATCCATGATCTCCTCAAGTGGTTAAACTTTCTTATAGACGACCAGAGCTCTGATAGCAATTGTTAGAAACACTAAGAGGGGGGGGGGGGGGGGAAT
>MU226076.1:1245195-1262269 GCA_018584345.1 Thuja plicata
TAGATAAAAAATGAAGCATAACACAATAACACATAACACAAGATATGTTTACGGGGAAACCTTGATCAGAGGAAAACCCCGGTGGGAATTAGTACCCACAAATGATTGTACTAGTCTTATGAACTTGTTAGAGTTCCTTTTCCCTATTAGGAACAGTCTTTACAATGCAAGTACAATGACCCTTTTAGGAGTCTTTTACAAAACCCTATTAAAGGTGAATAGCTCACTGCTAGAGCTCACTGCCCAATAGGATGAAGGCTACAACCTTCAGATAACAGATATATACTATATCAAAAGATGAACTGTTGTTATGACACTGTTGTCTAATCAATTCCTTTTATACATTGATGCTCTAATCCCTCAAAGAGCTTTATCTCATACTGATTTATTTGTACTATTCTTCTAGATATCTTTTCTGCATATTTTCAACTCTATCACTTAATACAAAATTGCATGTTAAGTATATATACATGCCTGGATAGATGCAACCAAATACAAGACCTTAGTCGGTCCAAAATCAACATACATAACGCTTCCGAATGAATTGGCTTAAGCGTGTTTACATGAGTGTTAAAGACACAATTATAAAAATATTACAATAGGTGCATGGCCATTACAAAACAAAATATTATACGCTAATCAAAATCTGAAGTAGGCTTCATGCTCTATTTTCTAAACTGCTAGTGGCACTTGAACTTGCTATAACTTCTCCGTACTGACATATCTTACCATGCATGTATAGACTAATCTTAATAACATATCATAAAGCTTAAGTATAAATGCACAAACTCTGGCTTGATCATACACACATGCCCTGGTGCACTGATCAACTATGTATCTTTGTTCTATTATGTTTTCTATACTTAGCCAAATTTTGATGTTCAAAGTTTGTGAACTTACTTGTCAAAAATTCACATGACTTTGTTGCCATAATGAAAACACAAAATTAGTCATATAAACCCTGAGTGTCAACTTTCCAATAGAACCTATCCATGAACTATGCATCTTGACATGCATTATCCTTTCCATCCAGGTTTCACTTGATCTCATTCATCTACCCTATCATGATCTTGCTTATCCTGAGCCTATCCTTCATATCTTTGAGTAGTCCTTCCATAATATAAACATTCACTTATAACCTCCATCATCCTTTATCCTAATTATGCTATTATCGCTATATCCTATCCAAAATTGATGCCTTGGTCTTGATCAAAATGAAGAACGAAAACTATGTGGAAACTATTTCTCAAATGTCTCTTGACATGTCTAGTCTTTTGGACCACATGATTTTCATGACATCTGGTCATTATCCTATATGCTATCCAACACCTTTCCATGAGCCTACATTGCTATATTCATTTTTCCTATCTTGGGTAATCTTGAGGAGACTGTCATTGAGGGTCGCATTCACCCTCTTCATCCATCATTGTCTATTCGTCTCCTCCATCAGCTTTCTAATCCATCCGCAATGACCTCAACCTTGCTATACATTGGGGGAAAACCAATGTGATCTTGCTTGAGATCAATTAATCTCTAAAAAGACTAAAAATTGCAAAATGTCTTGAAAAAATCTAAAAATCATAAGAAGTCCTAAAAAAATGACCATCTTGGTGAAAACCTAGCAATAGGCACTTTGATGCATCAACCAAAAAAATCTCTATTGACTATCTTTCAATGAATAGGTATTGGGGCAATCTAACCCTGACTCCTAAAGAATGAGCCTCATTCTAGGGATAGTCTTTTAAAAGGCAATAATCTATTTGGTATCTGGGCTCTAACCCAGATTCCCGGGAGTCAACATGCTCTCAGTTACCTTCAAGACACCAACTTACATGGATTGAAACTGGTCGTACTCTATGGGAAACCTTCTTGGTCTAGGGGGCACTGTCCTACTACTTTTTAGAACCTCTCTCACATCACTCACCAGTGGTTCTCACTGTGTTTTCCTACTGATTCATAGCTATTACTGTGATTTCTCTACTTGAGAATCTCTCTTGCATCAGTCACCAGTGGTTCTCACCGTGTCTACCTACTGATGCCTAGCTATCACTGTGATTTCTCTACTTGAGAATCTCTCTTGCATCAGTCACTAGTGGTTCTCACTGCATCTGCCTGCTGATGCCTAGCTATTACTCAGACCTTTCTACTTGAGAATCTTTCTCATGTTAGTCACCAGTGGTTCTCACTGCGTCTTCCTACTGTCACCGTACTATTGAGATTTCTTGCCAACAATGTGTATCTACATTTCAACATCAATCTGTTGAAGTTGGAGTTGTACTCAATATTTTATCTATCGCTACTCAATCTTGGTGATCATTTGCTTCATTTTGTACATAGCTTTAAGTCACTTTCATGACACTTTGGTTCCTCTATGAACCCTCCTGACTTGACATTGATCCATAGTCATAAGCCTGGGGGCAATCACATCAAGTTTGTCCTCGCAGTATGAGTCAAGTTAGTTATTGTTGTTTGCTACTAGGGGCATGGGTCTCAGATCACATCATTGCTAGGTATCTGAGTGATCTAACTCTGATCCCTGAGGATCAAGCTTCATTCTGAAGATGATTCTTAAAATCTTAATCTATTAGGTATCTGAGCAATCTAACTCAGATCCCTGAGGATCAAGCTTCATTCTGGAGGTGATTCTCGAAATCTTAATCTATTAGGTATCTGAGCAATCTAACTCATATCCTTGAGGATCAAGCTTCATTCTGGAGATGATTCTTGAAATCTTAATCTATTATGTTTTTGAGCAATTTAACTTAGATCCTTGAGGATCAAGCTTCGTTCTGGAGATGGTTATCAAAATCTCACTAGGGGCGTAGCTCCCCAAATTTGATCATATCTTTGGATCATTATTGAGTCAGTAATCTTGTCATTTCTAAAGGACAACTCACTACTGACAAAAATAGGTGTTTCTCAACACCACACTCAATAGTGTGTTGACAGGACTTTGGTGATAAGGTCTGCCAGTAGTTGTAAGTTGTCACTGAGTACCGGGGGTATTGGCCAACTTCGCTTGCAAAGGTTATCCGGGGAAATGAGATTCCCCAGACCTCTAAGCACCTGAGGGTTGGGTCTTGATGGTGTGGGGCTCAGTTGGGAGATGTGACTATTTTTGAGGGGGATAGCTAGTTTCTTCAACTCGTTCTCTCCAGGGATTCAGGAAGGTGGGGTTTCTCCAAGCATTCTACACTTAGAAAATAAACTAAAAAAGATCCTGCAGGGTTAGAAGTATTTCATCTACCTATAGTTATGTTTATAAATTCAATACATCAATAATGCTCTAATATACTACACTAAATACAGAAGAAATACACAACCATCAGTTCATATTTGATCAGTAGCAAAGGGGAAGGAGGTCGTTAATCTACTTAAAATATCAGAGCAGAAGACATGAAGAACATTAAACATAAAATACTGTTAACTTAGAAGACAAAGTGTCAACAAAATCATTACAAGGACCATCTCTTCTTCATTAACATTCCTTCCAGCAAGCACTAGTGCATGGTACAATGGCGGCTCCAAGAGAGCATCTAACTACTGAAAGCTTTTAAGACCAAGGAGCATTGAGCTCTGCAACTAAAATGAAAATATTGCTTCTCTATTACTATGGACTGCAAAATCATCAATTTCACTGACCCCTAGAAAAGGGCCAGACTTACTATGTATACACATTTTCTTCTAACCCTAACCCTAACCCTATTTTACATTCTGCCATAAGATACAATATCCGGTGGCCGGTACTACCTGCGCCACCTTACAAAAGACCTTGAGACGGAGGAGGTCTGACATGTCAGAAGAATAAGACAAGAGGATGGAGTGGAAGAATAAGCCTTGAGAAGGGAGCCAGGAAAGAGAAGGAATAAATCAGATCCTTGGGGATCAAGGCTACATGCCTCATAAATGGGAAATGCAACACCCTGTCTCCAATGTGCCAGGTGTATATCCAAAGTGGTGCCTCAAGAAGACCATCTATCAGAAGACCAACTATCGATCCAACATGCCTTGATGTAGCCAAATACCCTCTGACAATCTTTATTAACCACTTTTGAAGGTGACCAGTTGGCCTTGGGGACCGGGACACAGATCACTTGAAATAATACAAAATTTAGGATTCGGGACTCTAGGATCCGGGAACTTACGTTCTGAAAGAATAAAGAATACAAAATGCTTGGGTTTTCTCTGGCCCTCAGAGAAACTTTATTACTACTTGTTATCATTGAAGGTCTGGAGGAGGTGAGAGATTCCATCCTCATCAATCTCTTTGAGGCCGAATCGCCGGTACTTGGCCACCTTGATTTGTTCTCCTAGCTCTGGAACATTCCTCTTGAATTCATCAGCCATTTTTTCCACATCATGACCACTAAGGATCATGCGAGTCAGTCTCACCATTTGAGTTCCATCCACTCCCTCCAGGGATTGATATCTTGACTCCATTAATTCATCAAACTTCCCCAAAACATATTCCTCCAACGTGCATGTGTCGGTGCTGAACGGGTCAGCTCTGGAGACCTTTGTGATAAAAGCCTTATACAAATTCGAAGAATATTGGACCGTGTTGATTTTATCATGTAGAGTCCCTTCCAGTTGCTTGAGCACCTCCAATGTGAGGTCAAGTCTGGAGTGTTGGGTCCTCACAAAATTGAATGATTCTTCTCCCAGAATCCTGGACTCAGAGACCATTTCCTCCCCAAGACCGAGGAACTCTTCAAGTTCTACCTTCCATGCTTCATACTTTTCTATATCACCCTCCCATATGTTAATAATATTCTCTACTTGATGCCGAATGTGTCAGGCCATATACAAGTCTGGGAGGGTGGATACTAGGAAGCGTCAGGTGTTTCCTATCTACAGAGCGACCCACTCATCGACCGCTTGAGCCTTCTTCTTCATTGCTCGTAGGGAGTCTATGTTACTTTGTGGTAGTGGCACGTTAGATGTGGAGGCCTCAGGAGGAATGGCACTGATAGGCCAGGCCAGCCCAGTAAGAAATCCTATAAGGTTTGCAGTCTTCTCCTTTTCTGCTTTGAGCCTTTGGGCCTCCTTTTCGTAACAGGCCTCCACAGCTCTGGTTACTTCTTTCAACAGGTCCACTTCACCTTGTTTTCCTCTTTTCCCCTGTGATATCTGCATGATATCATAATCTCCAACTTCGGCAGTTGCCTCATCAGTGTTTGGGGGAGGTGTTGCCACAACTGCAACTGTTTCTCCGCCCGGCCCGGTTAAAAGAGTATGAACCGTCTGGGCTTTCTTGGCCTTCAGTGGATTCTGGACCTGAGCTATTATCTCTGCCAGGGAGAGATGAGCTCTGGGAGTTAGCGGTGCTTTTCTTTTCTTGGTCTCGACCAACCACTGTGGCGGCAGGGGTGGCTTATTTTCCAAAGTCTATTCCTTGGGTTCTTCCTTGGTATCTTGCTACTGTTCTTCTTTAGTGGTGTGGGTCTCACCTAGCTCCCTCCCTTCATCTTGGGCTTCATCGACAAAATTTTCCCCAATGACATTTATTTCTTCTGCCTTTTCCTCTGCATCTTCTGCTTCATTTGGGCCCTCATTGGCCGTCCCAGGGGTTTCTTCCTCTTGTCACTCTTCTTGTTCCTCAGTCTCTATTGCCAAGATTTATTCTTCCATTGGTGTATCTTTTGGCTAAGGGGGACGTATCAGGCCAAGATTTAATATTTGGGCCGCAGTGATTACCTACCTAAATGTCGCTCTGGGGAGTGGCACTTGGAACGCAGTGGCTGAGGTTACGGTTGCTACCGTAGGTCCGGTTCCCTCAGCGAATGTCATTTGTTCACTCTGCTTCTGTTGGTCCACTCCCGTGTTTTGTATCTCCAGAACCTCAAAGGCAATCTTTTGTTCTATTTCTTTCTCTTCTTCCATCTGCTCTTCCTGCTCCTATGTAGGTTTTTGTTCTAGAGCCTCTTCTTGTGCTGGGACTTCAGCCTCTGTTTGCTTGATGTCTCTCTGTAGATTTTTGAACTCGTTGGTTGCAAAAATATCATTGAACTCATCCTGTGGGGGAGGATTGGCCGGGACACCCGCATGCTCTGATTCTCTTTTTGGTTTCGGGGAGTCAAAGGAAAGTACCTCAACTTTTGGAATTTGGGGCATCCCCAGTTCTGTCTTTGCCTTGGGCTTATGGTTGAGCCTCTTCTTTCTTCTAGTGACTAAGGGTGGCCCTACATCCCTTAGTAATGCTTGCTCTTCTGGGTCCACCCCTATTGCTTTGACCATCAAGGCCGCCAGTGAAGGGGAGGAGGGAGGACAAATTGGTCCGGCCATAAGTACCAGGGTAGCCAGCCACGTGATTAACTTTTCTATCATTTGTTGGGAGGCCACCACTGATTATCTTATTTATTATTTTATGGGGACTTCTTGTACATTGGGAGTTGTGGCTATCCCTTTTCCTTTGTCTTCTCCCTATGAAGAAGTCCCAGCCCCCAGGGTTAACTTTGGTATTGGCTAGGCAGCCCAACAGACACTCCCGGGGCACAACTTCTTGAAATAGAGGTGGCTGCGTTCAACCACATTGTGAGTGAACTCTTCAATAGTAGGCTCTTCCCGAGCGTCCTAGTTCACTGGTGGGAGGGCCAATTTGTTGATCCCCTTTTCTTTGTACTGGGGATCAATCATGGAGCCGACGTCTGAGAAATCTTCTGGGAATCTCTAGAGCTTCAATCTTTCCATCATTCCTGTGATCATTCTAACATAATGCCACCCCCAGACTTCCATGTCATCCTAGTAGTCTTCCCAGAAGTCTTCCATGTGATATTGATGGGGCTCTGATGCCTGGGGAAGTGCCGTTGCAATCTTGCCATGCAGATCAAAATGTTTCTGCGCTAAGTAAAATTCCTCCAGGTTATAGCATTTAAGCTCATTATCTACTTCTTTAGCGATGGCCAGACTACATGAATAATTCCCACAAGTGATTGGGAATAGAATATTTGTTACCTTCTTCAAGGCATAGAATGCATGCAGCTCCATTATCTGCCTGCAATACTCTAAGAGAATTATCTTGTCCCCACAATGTTTGGGCAACAAGTAGGGTATCCTGGAGAAGCCGATCACCCTTATGTACGTATGATGTTGAAACTATATATAGTAATGCCTGTAACTCCAGACCAAATTCATCGCCTCTATAGACAGGTAGTATCCTATGTCCCGGGTCGGTGTGAGCAGGTGGTAGTAAACGAAGGCATCGTTTACCCGAAAAAAACTAGGGAAGCTGGCTTCCGATTGAATCTATGGAAAATGGTCCCAAGGGGCCTTCTAACCTGGGCTGATCCTGAGTACGCCCTCTATGAGTAACCCATTAGTGTGGGGTTGTTGTTGTGCCAGGGCCAAGAGAACATAGGAAGTCATATAAAACTTCCTCTTCTTGGCCAATTGAAGGAACTGGGAGTCCACATGATTCAAAATTATGGCGGCCCAGTCGAAATACTCCCCGTCTATGCTTATACCAAGCAAGAAGTAATACATCCACCTGGAGAATTCTCAGGCATGCTGTTTCCTGAAGACCTGACATAGTGCTATCATCCCCATCTAGATGCTCTCTTTGAATTCAGACCTGGGGATTTCTAATTTCATCCTCTTGGGGTCCCTCTTTGGGACCTTGAGCCAATTATTGTTCATGTATATACAGGCCACCTCCTCCAACTTCTTAAATTGCGCTAGGGCATCTGACCGGGTGACTACAACTGGTTTGTCAAATTGGGGGATTCCCAGGCCCCTCTGGAAGGTATCAGGGTCTAGGGACACCATGGGAGTAGGATACCTGGTGGGTTCCGAGGCTGCAAGAATGACAGCCCGGATGAATGTATTGTAGTGAGCTAAAAGTATGAGAATAAGCTCTGGTGACTGTACCAAGCACGGGAAGCATGCTGCCTTAAGGATCCTAGAATTCTCAATTTTAATGGCCAATGGATCCCCGGCCTATCGTTGGATGTACATCATTTTTACCAAGGCCTGCATTTTGGGCCATGTCCCGATGCTGGTGTCGGTAATGAGCTAGAATTTGGACTCAATCTTTGAGCCCATGATAATTTTGTCCTTCACGTATTTCATGCTCAGGGTTAATTTCTCTAGGGCCTTCTCTATTTTGGATCTGACAGCTGCCCTGGTAACTGCCGTAGAAGGAAGTTTCGGACTCCCGGGTGGTGAAGATGCGGAAGCTTCAGACATGTTGAAAGTATGTTATTTCAAAAACCTGGAAGGAAAGGTAACCATTAGAACATATAAATAAATGTTATTCTGGGGTCCGGAGATCTTACCACCGTGGTGCTTGCTTTTCCTGAAGAGTTAGCTTAGTTCAAAATCCTGGAAAGTATATATATTTTGCAAACTTAGAAATTCGACCAATAGTCAAGTCTGGGGGTCTCATCACACTGAGTAAAGGCAAGATGTGGGTTGAGTGATGGCAAGAGACCCAGAGTCTGAAAAAAACCAATCATTGGGAGGTGTGCGCAAAAAGCAAGCAGTTAGGCCCACGTGGGCGCCACGTGGGTATGCAATAAATGGAAGTTATGGTGATGGCTGCGGAGCCAATTGTTTGAATGTGTGAAAAGCGAAGGCCACTTGGACAAATTTAAGTGTGCGCATGGGACATAAATGAAGGACAAGTTGGTTTACGAAGGAGAGAGAAAACCGCCTGCTTGAAACTGACTGAGAGCCGAGTTTCAACCAGGTGGTATTCTGCACAAAGTGAGCTCGCGAATTAGGAACCAGAAACAAACTGCAGCATGGCGAGCTTGACAGACTACCAAGCAGAATATACACAAAATATACACTATACATGACAGAGCCAAAGGGTACACATGCAAATGGAGGGATACACAACAATATACACCAAATTTACATATATATAGAGCGTAGAGAAGACATTTACAAAACCAGGGAATGTACAAGTTATTTAAAACTTTTACATCACCTATAGGCTATGCTACATCTACACAGAGGGCGGACAACCCTCTGGCAGAGTGACCCACCAATGGGTGGCGAACCAAAAAGAAACGCAAGACAAAAAAGAAATAAGACAACATAGCCAGACACGGGAAAAAAACCAAAAAAAAAAAATAGGAAAGCTGAGAGGAAGGAAGGAACCAATCTAAAAATGGAGAAGGGAAAGGAAAGGGACTTGCTGTGAATGCTCTGCAACAACTTCTACCATTAAATAATCACCACTTACCACCACTAAACACTCACAATTGCTCAAAACAGCTTGGAATGGTTCACACTGGATGATCACTGAATCATTGTAAAAAAAAAATCGCTCTCAAATCACTAAGATTGCTTAAGTGTTTAATCGCGATAAATGTGAAGATGACAGGTAATTTCTATTTATATTCATGGTAAAAGCAAGTTACCTTTCCTTCCGCAAACTCTGTATAGATAGACCTCCGGAGTTTGGGCCTGGGGATTCTATGTGACGATACCATCCTAAGAAAAGAAGACATCGTGGCAAAGAATCCCAGAGTTCGAAATCTGGTTCCCAACCAAGGACAACCAACTCTGGGATTGGGTCCTAGAGTCACAAGAGACCAACAAAAAAAAAACAACACCGTAGGGAAGAAAACCCTGGAGAAGGAAACAGAGGAGAAAGAAAGAAAAAGACAAGGCAAGACCCAAAAGTAGAAAGCAAAAAAAAGGGGAACCAACATTTTGCACGCAAAATGTAGGGACGGGGATGCAGGGCATAACATAGTGTTTTTAAACACTCTCTTTGGATACATCTATGTTTCTAAACACACATTGGATATCACAAATGTAAATATCTCTCGATAGCTATCAAATACACAACACTCACAAGCACTACGGTGTTTCTCAACACCCCTATACCTATACACATCTGAAAACTTTGAAACTGGCTGAGCTATGATTGAATCTTTCTTTGTATGCTGTCTGTTCTCATGGATTTTGTTGATATTTTCTTTGTCTACTGCTTGTTGGTGTGGTCTCGATGATCCGACAATATCAAATAACCAGGGTGTATGTGATAAGATCTTCCACATTAAGGTGGAAAAGCCTCACATCCCTTGATCTTATTTATTTGTACGCCAAGGTGAGGTTGGTACCATCTCCTTGACTACTATTACTTTTTTGCTGGTGTACTCTTACTATATCAAACTGGAAACAATGTTAAGGTCATCTCAGCTTTTGTGCCCCGATGCTTACATTAGTTTCCCATATCTTATCCGATGAAAGTCATACTCATATTCTTATGGTTGCAGTAGCACCAGTAAGGATTGTATCGACTCCGATGTTCCACAAATGCTCTATGATGATAACTATCCAATGGGTCCAACAACTACGTCTTAGGGATTGCATCTAGCATAGGATTTCATTTTCATTTGCATCTAGTATAGGATTTCACTTTCATTCTAGACTTGCATCCTAGACATCGTTTCGATGGTCACTTCATTGTGTTCTCCTAGATTTGTATGATGAGGGGATCTTCTTCACCGTTCTGACTTCATCACTCATGCCCAAGTGTTTGATCCTCTCTCTCTCTTCAATTCCTAATGCTTTGAACTAGAATCTAATTTTTGAAAGTGCTTTTTCAAGATCAAAATCGAAGTCTGACACTCTTATATAGCTCAAAATCGCATTCTAAAACTTTTGGGACCAACGCTATCGGACACTTATGCAGTTGAATTTCTGACGTTGCTTTCTTGTTAGAATCATCTCCAATCAACATTCTCTCATTTCTTATAGATTCTTCTGTAATCTATTCTGAGTTCTTTTCGACCTTTGATTCAACATCTCTCTGCGATTTCTTGCTTTCAATCACCATTCTGACATGTCACCTTTTCATTTCATTCCCGAGGGGCCAGGATGATTACATCATTGAATCACTTTCAATCTATCTTAATCAATTTGATCTGATTTCAATCTATTAGGTTTCTGGGAAATCTAACCCAGTTTCCTGAGAGTCAAGCTTCATTCTGAAGATGGTTCTTGAAATCTCACTGCCAGGTATTGGGGCAATCTAACAATGACTCCTGAAGATTGAGCCTCGTTCTGGGGATAGTCTTTTGAAAAGTGATAATCTATTAGGTATCGGGGAAATCTAACCCAGATTCCTGAGAGTTAAGATTCGTTCTGAAGATGACCCTCAAAAACTTGATTTAACCGATGTCTCGACAACCTAACCTAGACTTCGGAGAGTTAAGCTTCGTTCTGGAGATGGCTCTGAAATCATCATTAATGCTCAAAATCAATTTCAACTATTCTTCTATGCTTCAAATATCATACTTTTCTTTGAATCAATGTGCTACTTGTACATCAATTCAAAGAGGGGCAAAATGTAACACCCCAAAATTGGCATCTTGCAACCCTAACCAATTTTGTTGTATTTATCATTCTTCTAAATCATCAAAGTCCTATTGTACTAGGAAATTCTGAGTTTCGAATGACTCTACTTGACTTAAGTGTCAAATGTAGAAAATTCTAAATCTGTATTAATCACATACTATATTTAATTCCTAAATATCAATTATAATTGGCTAAATAAACCCTATGATCGGATTAATTTAATTAAAAAGTCCTAGCACTTTAATTAAATTAAATTCACCCTTTTTAGCTAAAGTACATAAAAAGGAATTAAATAATAGTTGATTATTAAATAAATATCCTCATTTCAATAATTGAATTTAATTATTCAAATAATTGAGAAAATGTATTTATGAGGTCATATTTTATTTATTTAATCAAATAATCTCTCAAAATCCTCACTTCAGTTCAGAAATGGAAACTTTGAGTTGATTGAAATTCAAAAGTGCAACTAATCAGTTAACTGCTTCCTTCACTCAAAAAGACAACAATTCATTGTTTCTCTCAAAGGAAACTTGCTAATCTGAACTGGATTTTGAGGTGTTAACTATTTCTCTCAAAGGAAACTTTCCATTCTAACTGAACCCTCATTCTATAAAAGAACTCTTTTGTTCTCATTCAAGGAGAGAGAATTCATTGTTGCATCGAATCGCTGCTGCATTTTCAATTCAATAGTTTTCATGTGTTTAAACTCTCACATTTCTTAGCTTGCGTTGGCAATAAACTAATCTCATTTTTGGATTAATCATGTCTAGTCTAGCTTTTTTCAAGCATTCTTAGATTAATCTCATTTCTAGATTAATATTGCAATGTTCAATTTCTTAGCTTAATCTCATTTCTAGATTAATCTTGCACTTACTTTTCTAGATTAAATCCTCCATTCTTAGATTGGTCTAGGTTGTTGGACTCTTGATTCTGAGAGCTATTCAAAAACCCCGTCTAGATAGGAGGCAATAGGTCAAATCATACAGGCATGCAGGATGAATAAATCCATATTCATTCTTGTGTGTGACTGGTGAACAATGACCATGTTGAAGTGTATGGCTAAATAATAAGGCCACATTTAGCGTATACAGAAACTGAAGGATAGAGAGAAATGAGAGAAAATTCATAGTGATTCCTGAGCAAATAAACTGACAAGCATTACCGACAAGCAGAATCACAAGCATTAACGGCGATCATAATTATAGTGTTAACCGACAGACAAACAAGCCCTAAGGACAGACAACCCTAATAGACAGACAACACGGATGAAGAAGCCCGAGGAGAATTAAAGTGTTGACCAAAGCTATCAAAGAGTTAAAACACCAAAGTTAACTGATGTTCAGAAATGACAAAATACCTAGTTGGTAGAGCTAAAGATAGACTTAACTGGTTGTGACATTGTTTTCATCGACAAGTTAAAGGTAGAGATAAGTAAAAGATTTAAAGTTTTTTTATCCAGTTGGAAAGAAGATTTCTACGAGATAAAATAGGAGTTAAGATTTATAGCAAGATTGTCTAAGATTGAGGAGCACACCAAGAACAAGAAAATCAAGAAGTGAGAAACGGTGATATCATGTCTATAAAGAGACAACTTAATTCATTATGAATTAAGGAGAGTGAATGGAAAAGAAGGATGGTGAAGAGAAAATGATGAAGAACAACTTCATACAGTCCTGATCAATCAAGCTGAGGAAAGAGCTAAATATTTCTACGGACACCGAGAAATAGAGAAGCACAAATTCACCGAGCATAAAAAAGTGGAGCAAAGGTATTAAAAAGATATATTGATCAGAATGGTTTAATGAGCTTACAATAGATCTGAAAATCTACAAGTCTAAGTTGTATGTGTGAACATATCATTTATTATTTCAGTTTAACCATGGATTCAGAAAGTCTCTTAACCGAGCAGGACTTAACAATCCTTTCTATATTGAGATACATCCCAAGGAGTATCAAAAAGTTTGATCATGAAGATAACATGAGATGCCTGATACCATTTGACAAACTACACTAGGTTTGGTCATAGAAGGTAGCATAGAGATGCCTGATATCAAGTGACAAACTATTCTATTTAAATCCTCTAGCAAGGTCACACCTAACAGTGTGTTTGTAACCTTTAGGAGGGTTTTCTCTTCACCGAGCTCAATCCAGAAGAGTGAAATTTTTTTTTATCGGTCCCAAGTGGGTTTTTCCCTTAATAGGGTTTCCATGTTAGAAATCCGCGTGTCAATGTGTTTATGAGTCATTAATTAAGTGTTTTTCATTACACATAACTAATCTGGATTGATTGGTATACACTAAGCAATTTACTATTTTTTGATAAATGATAGACTACTATTCAGTAAACATAAGAATAAGGTTTAAACAGTGAACTCCGAGCAGTAGTTATTTGATAAGTATATTTGAAGGCATACATTTTGTAGGACTAAAGATAACTAGAGGCTTAATATTGTGGTACTAAGTTTTTGGGTTGATTTATTGGAATATTTTTGAGGCCACTGATTCACCACCCCTCTTAGTTATTATAACATACATCAAATTAGGGGGAAATGAGGATGCCCTAAATTTTGAGGAGTGGTAGTTTTTCATCATTCAGACAGTTTATGTTGAGGGTAGATATATAGATTGGGCCCAACTACTAAGTGACAGGTTGACCAAAATGCTCATTTTAGCTAAACGCATGTCCTCTTTCCACATGTCTTCCTATATAATTTATGCCTTGTCCTGTATTCGTAGTGGGATTGACCTCCCTAGTGCTGAAGAATATGAGGAAGACATACAAGTATATGATTTCTATTTATGTTTGCAGATGCATAATAGTCGTGAAAATTTTAGGAGGGTGAATGATGCTTTCATCATGAGAGTATGTAGGGAATTTCAGGGTTCCCCAGAGTGGAGAATGTCCACAGAGGCTTCATCGATGATAACTATATTTGGGAGCCATTTCACATAATTCCCAACATTCACTTACTTTAGGATAGGAGCATTTGACAATTTCCCTTATAAGTTGCAAAGATATACTGATAATAAGATCATCTTGGTAGATATATGTAGGCAGATCATTGAGGTCAATACCAGGTGTCGTGAGCATCACAAAGTAGGAATTTAATTTCCTATTACAGTTGGGGCATATACATGCACATCCAGCACCAATGCCCTTAACTTGATAAAGAGTGCCAAGCAAAGTTTACGTTTGAGCAGTACAATGTGCTTCAAACCCATTTTTATCTTGCAAATTATGTCAAGGATAATTTACAACTAGGATTGTCATTCCACCATATCCCATCCTTAGAGGATTACTGTGATAACAAAAAAGATGATCTCAACATGAGGGAATGATCTTGGTCCTGACTCATTATTGATCAGGTCAGACTCTGTGGTGTCAATATTAATGTGGAGGGATTATCTGAAGATGGGATAGATATACTATCTTTGCATTATTTGGGTAAGATAAAGGGAACCCCTCTTAAGCCCATCACATTTGAAGGGCCAGAACTTGATGATCTCAACCTGAGGATGCCCCCCCATCCTTAAGAAGACAAATAAGTGGGTACAATGGAAATAGATGGGCAAACAAGGGGCAAGCTCCTCAAAAACCTTTCCCTCCCAAACATAGAGCCCAACCGCAGTTACCAACAGAGCAACAAAAGAAGGGCCACCAGTCCAAGATGAATCCTAGTCAACAAGAGGGGACGATCAGCCTCCTGAGAAATTCCATGGCATACCACGCACATGCAGAAGTGGGTCCTTGTCTATCATTAACCTCGACCCTTATCATATGTCCTATGTCATGATAAATAAATTGAATTTATTTACCCCCTTTTCCCACTATCCCACAATTAATTAAATTTGAATAAATTAATTGGCTAACATGTCCTAAATGTGGGAATTAGTAAATTTGAATTATTAAAAGTCCCTCATTTTCTCATTTACAATAATTGGGCTTCTATCCCTTAATTTTGGCTTCCACCCACTAATTTAGCTTGCATTACTTCTTCACTCCTTACACCTTCCCTTTTCCTTTCTCCCCTAATTTAGCCTTACACATTCCTCTCAATTCATGCATTTGATTTCTCACTTACATTTTGGAAATCAATTTTTTCATAACATGTTATGAGTTGTTATTTTCCCAAATGCAACTATTTTATGTCATAATTTTGTCATTTACCTATTTTTGAGTCTTTAAATGCAATCCTGGCCATCAATTTGATTTTGATCTTGTCTGTTGGTTTGAGTTCCAAAATTGTATAAATTGGACTCAAAATCCCCATTCTTGAAAACCACAATTTTGAGAATTCTCGTTATTGTCTTTTCATGATTAATTTCATCATAGGTAACTTTGTCAACATGTGAGAAACATATCAACATTTGAAGAAGAAAGAAAGAAAGAACATCTGATAGAAGTAACCCCAAGGTGTGCTCACACAATGCTCTAGACAAGACCTTTCTTTCCCTAGTCCACTTAGGATCCTAATTCCTCTTCTAGGATCTTGATAGCCTCAATACACTAGGCCTAAGAATATTCCCAACTCTTCTCTAAGAGTCACTCTTCTTGTGTTTTACCTTGAAGGACAACTATCATTAGTTTTGTCTCAATGCTTCACACTTGCTTTGAATGTTTTCAAACTCAAAACCTTCATGCCAACTAAAAAAATTCTACAAGGGCCTTTTCCACTACTTTTATGCTCATTCTTCATCCATACATTCCCATTTTCATAGGTCTTGAATCCCAATTTGGTCGAGTTCCAAAGCTTCACTCAAAATGATCCTATTAGGCTTAATTGACCAATTAGCCCTATCCAGAGGGTTTTTCTGGATTTACTTCTAAATATTCCAAAAAACCCCTAAAAAAAATCTAGGATCTAGATACCCTTTTTGAATACCTAAATTATTTTCAAGGGCTAGGGTCCCCAAGCCCTCCACACACCTCTGTCCTGAATTGTAGGGCTATTAGGCCTATTTTCACTCTTCACAAGCAGTTCACTAACTTTGATAGAAAAATCTATCCAAATAGATTGGATGAGCTCTGAAATTGATATTAGGGATCTATAAGACCCTAAAGAATCTGAGACCACACTTGGTTCAGAACTTTCATACACACCCTTGTCTCTGCATTCAACTTTTCTCCTGCCATACACCTAACCGGACAGTCCTAGCTCGCCTAGGGCATGGATTTAAAATTATAAAATTGAATCCTTTGACCTCCTACCTACATATTTACACTCTAAAGAGGCTCCCCTAACTCATTCATCCAACCTTTTTATTTTTCCATTGTTGTATTTCATGGGGGATCCATAAAACCAAAATTTCACCGAACTGGACCAACAGACTCTCTAAAACTTAAATAATTTCTTACAACTAACAAATTAACACTTAACTACTTTATCTCTAAATGAAAAAGTCTTTAATATATTCCTACTACATGAATCCACAATTATATCAAGTATTTCAATCCATTAAAACACAACGAACATTCAAATGAGTTGACTGTACTCTGTATCTCAAAACACTTGCTCTATTGCTTTCAAAAAATTGCTTACAATCCAATCTACCTTGGGAAATGATCCATAGAGTGCCATAAGATGCTTCCTCCACCATTTCAGCCTGCTAGCATTTATTTCCCATTCCTATAATGAGGGGAATCCAAAGTTGTCAAGTTGCATGCAACATTTGCAAAAAGTTGCAAATGTTGTCATGACAACTTTTGAGCATCTTTTGCATTTATGATGCAAACTATCTTTTAGGGCCTCTAACCCAT